>ML267915.1:0-27629 GCA_005239495.1 Nicotiana undulata
AACTGATTCTCTTCCTCTCTTGGCCGAATTCCTTAAGTTTATATAGGGTTTGGGGCTTAAAATTCTGTGTTTTGCACTTTCGTCCCTGAAGTTTACGCGTCCTGCCGCGGTCGCACCGCGGTTACGCCAGGACCGCGGCCAAACAGGTTCTCTGAATCTGAGGCTGCTTCCTAACGCGGTTGCACCGCGGCCGCGCCCGGACTGCGGCAGGCCTGCTTCAGCTCTGCTTTTGCTTATTATTTGGTGCACTTTGTGGGTATTATTTGATTAGCCTCCTTTTTCCCGTAATTGACTCCAAAAACGTTCCAACGTCCTTTTCTTGTGATATATCACCTGCAATGCATGAAAAGCACTAATCAGAGCATTTTGTTATCAATATTTACATTAAAAACGATACAAAATATGGTTTTTTAGGGTCCTAATTATAGTAAAATTCACCTATTATCAAGTATGATAACAATTGAATTCAGCACACATCAATTTTAAATTTTAGTTTCTAATTTATGCCTGTAGAGTGACTGAGTAAACCAAAATTGCACTAGTCAACATTAGAACATTAAAAAGCATTGGAGATTTCTGATTGGGGAATTGATTTCGTCGTTAAACAATTGACAAACGAGTCATAGACTGAATCTGAGGCTCCAAGGGATAAGGAACTGAATTTTAAAAGGAGGAGAAAATGAAAAAGGAAAAGAAGACAAAAACAAGACATGGTTGATGATTGAGAAGATTTTTTCATTAGGTTTTTGGTTGTTCTTGGGTTGTAGTTCTAAAGAGTAGGGGTGTATATGGATCGGGTTGGTTCGGTTTTTGTCAAAATCAAATCAAATCAACTATATCGGTTTGGATTGGTTCGGTTTTGTCGGTTTTGTCGGGTTTTTCGGGTTTTTGTTTTTTTTTTGTTACAGAATATTATTCCAATCTTACTTTATTAAAGTTATAAATAAAGTTATGATAAGTGAATATATGTTAAGTAAATATTGAAAAAATTGACAAACATATGATCTATTAAAATAGTCTAATGGAAGAATTTTTTAGTAATACATGATAGTTATTTTCTTAGTCGTCTAACAATAATTTTCGTTAATGTACGCTTTCAAGGTTAACACATGAGAGGATCCCAAATATTTTAATATATTTTAAAGAAAATTCAATATAAAGTCTTAAAAATATATAAATAAATTATATTTTTCTATGTCGGTTTGGTTCGGGGTTTTTCACTCAATACCAAACCAAGTCAAACCAAACCTACTCGGAATTTTTAATCGATTTGGTGCGATTTTTCGATTTGATTTGAACACCCCTACTAAAGAGCATTGGTTTTATTGGGTTTATATAGCGATGAAATGATGATGAAAATAAATACTCCTAAAAGGGAATCATTTTTTGAAGTTTCTATTCACACAATTGGATTTCCCCTTCTTTGCGTGAGGAAATTATTAGATTTCCAATATATTGTAATTTTGTTTTGATTTGATATCTTTCTAATTGTACGCGGCTCTTCCATTATTTAGCGTTTGTTTGTTTCACTCTTTTTTTTGTATAGGGGTCTGACTAAACCTGAACTTGCGCGGCTAGCTGAGGAAAAATTTGTTGCTTCCTTTTACGCTCTTGTTTTCCCACAACTTTGTGGAGCCTTTTTCTTCTCACTTGAGAAATACGATTTGAAATCGGAAAAATCCCACGATGGATAAAAAAAACGCAATGTATAGTTGTATACAAATAAGGTATACTTTGCTACAATTCACTAGGGAACATACGGATTCCAATTTTTTTATTCTTGATTGGGTTCCTAAAGTTATCAATGACATTGACAATGCAGGTCTTACGGCTATGCCTACCATGGAGGAATCGAAAGCTGTAGTTTTCTCCATGAGTCCATCCAGTGCTCCTGGACCTGATGGTCTTACAAGGAAATTTTGTCATTCTTGTTGGGATATTATTAAGGATGATCTTCTACTAATGATAAATGATTTCTTTGCAGGTAACCAAATCCCAAAGGCCATGACTCACACATGCCTAATCCTCATTCCAAAAGTGGATAATCCCCAAGCTTTCACCGAACTAAGGCCTATTAGCCTTGGCAATTTCTCCTGCAAAATCATATCGAGTCTAGTGAACCAAAGACTAAGTCCTTTTATGAATAAGCTTATCTCTCTCTATCAAACAGGTTTTATTAAAGGAAGGTCTATCACCGAAAATATCATGATGACTCAGGAAATGGTTCATAATATCTCAAAACCTTCTACCCATGGAAATGTGGTCTTAAAGGTGGACATGGATAAAGCATACGATAGAGTCTCATGGGAGTACCTTTGCAATATTATGAGGCACTTTGGGTTTAATGAGACCTGGATTGATATGATTTGGAGACTTATGTCTAATATCTGGTACTCTGTAAATATCAATCGGAGCAGACATGGGTTCTTCAACTCCTCTAGGGGACTAAGACAAGGGGACCTTCTATCTCTTTCTCTTTTTCTTATTGGAGCTGAATTTTTTTCAAAATTAATGGAGTCCTTAAATAATCATGCTTTCATCCCATTCTCGATAGAAAATCATGATCCTATGATATCTCATTTATGCTATGCTGATGACACAATATTGTTTTCTTCAACCGACCCAGAATCCTTGAAGATCATGATTGAGAAGATGGAGATTTACGAGAGGATCTCAGGACAACTAGTAAACAAGGCCAAATCTGGGTTCTATATCAACTTCCAAGATGAAGATATAAGAATCAATCAAATCAAGCAGATTACTGGATACAATCACTGCTAATTTTCCATGCAATACCTTGGATATCCTATTTACATAGGAATGAAAAAAGTTATTTATTTTAACAACATGGTGGCCAACATCGCAAAAAGACTCCAAGGATGGCAAGGTAAAATTTTAACTTATGGTGGCAAAGCTGTGCTGATTAAATCTGTATTGCAAGCTATCCCACTTCATACTCTATCAGTGGTTCATCCTCCAAAAACGGTCTTCTACCAGATAGAAAAAATTATGTCTAACTTCTTTTGGGGTATGGATGGTAGCAAAAATAAGAAGCACTGGATTGCTCGGAAAGACATGTGCTTTCCAACTGAGGAGGGGGGCACTGGCTTCAGATCTCTTATAGACACATGTGATGCATTCTCTGCTAAGATATGTTGGAAATTCAGAACTCAAAAATTTCTCCTCAAAGACTTCCCCGAATCTAAGTATTGTAAAAGGTTCTACCCTACTGCAAGAAGAAAAGCTCAAGGCCAATCTCATACATGGAAAAGAATGATAGACATCAAACAAAAGGTGAAACCCTATATCTCATGGAGCATTGGAAAAGGAGAGATCTCCTGTTGGTGGGATTCTTGCACAGAATTTGGGCCTCTTTCTCACTTGGCAATTAACAAAAAAACTCCAAAAACAACTACGGTTAAGGACTTCTACCATCAGGACACTTGGAACCAGAGTAAACTGATGCGAGCACTCCCTTTGCACGTGGTCAATTATATCAAAGACATCACATTCCATACGGAAAAAGAAGACAGGCCCATTTGGACACCTGATCCCAGTGGAGATTTCTCTTGCAAATCTGCATGGCACACTCTGAGAACAAAGAAAAGAACTACTCTTACAGGTACGAATTCTTGGCATAAAAAACTTCCTTTTAAAGTCTCCTTCTTTATGTTGAGGGTTCTCATGGATAAAGTAGCAACTGATATTGCTATTAAAAGGTTTGGGATAAATGTAGCTTCTATATTTAACTGCTGTCCCAATAACCATTATGAGGAATCCACCAACCATTTGTTCAGTGAGAGTCATATTGCAAATGTAGTTTGGGCTTTCTTCTGTAACTCCTGTGGTATCGGATTGGTCCAAGGCCAGGTAAGAAATAGAATTATGAGGTGGTGGTTGACTAAACCCAAAAATGAAGCCCACAAGACAGTTCTTCAATGCATACCACCAATCATTTGCTGGCAAATTTGGAAGAACAGATGCTCGGCTAGATTCGAAAGGCGAATGTCTCACCATCACACCATCCAACAAGTGATCAGAATGATAAATATGCTCATCAATGCGAGGTTCCCAGATCTTCATCTACATAACTTGTGGCAGGACACCTACACCAGAATTGAAAACTTCTCCCCAGATATTCATTGTCAGGTAGTTTACTGGAAAAATCCTCCAACGGAATGGGTTAAACTTAATGTTGACGGTTGTAGCAAAGGAAACCCAAGATCGGCAGGAGGTTGTGGTCTCATCAGAGATCATCAAGGACTTTTAATTGGTGCTTTTGCAGAATTCTATGGTGCTTGTAGCTGTAATATTGCGGAAGCAAGAGCCATGATGCGCGACATTAGAATGTATATTGCTAAGGGCCTTACAAATGTTATAGTTGAATCTGACACGATGATTATCCTTAACTTGATCAAAAGGATAAGGAAACCTCCCAGGAGATTCAAAGATACTATTGAACAGATTCAAAACATAACCAAGGATGCTAATTTTAGCTTTTGTCACACCTTGAGAGAAGGAAACATGTCTGCTGACAAGCTTGCTAATATGGGCGAAGAATCAAAAACGGATTCTATCTTCTATGAGGCTGTATCATTACCTTTGAATGTTAGAGCCTCAATGAAGTTAGAAATAGACGGAGTCCCCAACTTCAGATTCAGACAGAAGAAAAACAAAATCGTCATCAGTGACTCCACCTAACATCAAGTGTTTATCTTCCACCTTTTTGTATATAGCATCTTTCTATGGTTTTCCGAGGATGCACACATTACTACTCACACAACCAACCTACTTTTGTTCATCCTTTTGTTCATCTGTGTATCATAGGATGGGTTGTGTTTCTTATCACACTATCTTGGAGGCCAAGGCCTATGTCCTCCTCCGTGTAATTACTATTTTTGAGATATATACAGGTTGGAGTCACGCCTTAACTCCTCCATCATAACGATGGAACTATAAAATTAAAAAAAAAAGGGTATACTTTGCTATATTTTTCAGTTCTCCTATTTTATTCTTGAAGTCTCTTCTTACCTTCAACAAATATTCTTATTCGTTTATTTAAACAATTCCTAAAAAAGACATTTAAATCGATAAGAACATTATGCCCCTCCCCCGTTTACTGTTTCCATCCTATCCTTAAGTTACAGATTTGAAGGAATTAATGAATAATAAAATATAAGAGAAAACATTTACTAGCAAATTAAAATTTAATGTAAATATTGTTATCTAATGTCATTCTTTCAAAAAGAAAGTCATAGAAAAGCTTTTAAGAATATCACGATTATTGCATTTTCGTAAACATCTACAACTATTTCGTACATATTAAATAAATGCACTTTGTCAAATTCTCCGTCAAACAATAAATGTTCTCATCTTAGTTAGCTGCCAAAAACTAAAATACAAAAGTTGGCGGTATACTTTTCCTCTAGTAATGGTAACCACGGAAAGGGCATTTGTTAAGATATTAAGAATTCAGACCTTTGATAATTTTTTACCTTCTTCTCTATCTTTGGTTAGCCTTAAATTAACGTAACCTTAACTCCAAAAAGACCAAAACTTGTCAAGTTTAGCAAAATCTAAGGATTAATATGCTCCGGAGTATATAATTTCAGGATGAAAATGGACCTACGCCAAACTTAAGGGACCATTTGATTTAAAAACCTAAAAAAAAGGAACTAATTGTTATTTTTCTCAAAATGTCATCGCTTTTGTATTATTGCATGACCCTTTTTCTCTCTCATACTTGAAAGTAAGGAAGACTTTAATAATTCCCTTACAGTGAAACTTTTTTATGCAAATCTAGATTAAACGAAGATAAGTGAATTTTAGTAGAACGGATGCTTGGAAAAAGAAGAAGAGAGACACAACAGAGAGTGAGAAAGAGAGTTCAGATTTTTTTCCCTCTCATGTCGGCAGGGTCAAAGAAATTACGTTAATTGCAATTTGCAAATGTTAAAATATCAAAAAGTACAAAGAAATAAGAAAAAATGAGTAGTGGGTAGGCGTTGACATACTTTGGGCAAACCCGAAATTCAAACTGAAAATTAAATTTTATGGATTTTTTTTAGGATTAAAAATTGGATTTTGAATTTTAATTTTTAAATTTTTTTCTTTTCGAATTGGATGTTGTATTTGGTATCCGAAAATTTTAATTTTTATATTTTATATTTAGTCTATTATTCATATACGAATAGTAATAAATCTAATATCCTACCCATTAGATATTAACTTATTGTATTTTTTAATGATGATTTCATCACTTGAATACTTTATTTGGATGATTCGGTAATAAAGAATTTTTTAGGCAATTTAACACGAATACTTTTTTCTTCTCCAACTTATAGGTTCAAAACCAAAATTCTGAAATATCCAAAACGATTAATCCGAATCGAACTTAAAAAATTCGATCCAATCCGAGCTTATTTGAATTGAATTTGAATTATCATTTTTTCAATCTAAAAATAAAAAATCGGACCGAAATTTTCATATCCAATCCGAGTTACTCGAACGTCCAATCATGTTGAGAGGTGGGGCTAGAGTATTCAATATAAATTTGAACAATTTGTATTATTTGTTTGGATTATATATTTGTATTATTTATTAAACATATATAACATTTTAATTGCGAACTGAATAAAATAAGACGAATTACGAGCATGATAACAATTGAATTCAGCACACATCAATTTTTAAATTTTAGTTTCTCATTTATGCGCTGTAGAGTGACTGAGTAAACTAAAATTGCACTAGTCAACATTGGAACATAAAAAAGCATGTGGATTATGGGACCAGAAGGAAAAAGAAAACTTGAACACGTCCTGTCCCGAACCGAACTAATTTGTATTATGGTCAACGATAAGTCAACTACAGCGTAGATTCTGGGCGACAACTTTCTTTTATTTACCTAAATCTTTTTCTAATACGTGTTGAAATTATTGCCCAAGTTTTATATCTATTCTTTGAAAGAGGAAGCAGTATCTTTTAATTATTTATGTACTAATATGTACCACTCATTCATTTGAAGACAATCTAATAATTTAAGAAAGATTACTTCTGTCATTTCTTAAACTGAATTAATTGTCCTTTTATACCATCCGTGATCGGCTCAAATGTTATAATAATGCTTGTGCCTTAGACCTTAAATTTGATGGACTTTAATTTTAAAAATAATAGATTTATAGGTATTTTTTTTAAAAATATTTAATAATTTTAGTACAGAAATAAACCTTTTCATATAAAAGAAAAGAAAACTCTCTAGATTATAAATAAAGTAACTATTTACCATCTCTTCCTTGCTTTGTCCAAATCAATCTTTCTTTTAATCAATCTCTTCATATTTCAAACTATATACTTTCTCTTTGACTCAATGACCTTCTTTCTGCAGCATTTTTGTCACGATCCAAATCCCATCAAAGACCGTGATGAAACCTAACAACAGAATTCAGTTATCAAGCCATTACCTAATTTATAATATAAAGACAAAGCGAGATATGACATAACTCAAATATCAAATGTGCATAAATCACAGACAAAAACTACACATGACCAAACTGTCTCAACAGCTCTCCCAAAATCTGAGGGTTATAACTAGTCACAAGCATCTAAATAGAGTACAAGATCTCACTTAATACAAAGTTGTCCGGAAATAACAAAAATACAAAGACAAATATAAGGAGTAGGGGCTCTCCACGAAGTCTCCTAAAAGCACTCCTACTCTGCTGGATGAATACCTCTAAAAATAGTTTCAAAATTTGCACAAAATATACAGAAGTGTCGTATGAGTATAAAACACGATACTCAATAAGTATCAAGTCTAATCTCGAAGAGATAGTGACGAAAGGTCAAAAGTCGGATCTACTATCAGCTTAATTATCATAAGAGGCATAGTCAATATATGGAAAAAAATATGAGATTATCAATCAAGTTTACCGGTAGAAGAACAATAAAGCTAGCAGGTAAACATGCTTTCCAAACAAAAGATAGCACAAAACATGAAATACTTCAAATCTTTTACAATCATGATACGAGTCAATTAACAATCAGGTAAAATAAGAGACACTGCATGAGTCTAAGCTACCAATACACGCTCACGATACCGCACATCTCCATATACACAATATTGACGGAGTGTCCAAATCAATACTGATCAAAGTAACGTACGCTTTCAGGGCCCAAAGAAATATAGGTAATCACTTGATTCCGGAGGGTTGATACCAATTAACAATCCAGCATATAATCGAGGAATATTGCAAGTAGAGAAAAAATGCAATAATCTGTCATGATCCCAAATGCACTAGTCCTGATGGCACCTAATCCTACCCGCTAGGTAAGCCAACTAATAATTATCCAATTTCAATTATATTAACAAGGCAATTATATGAAAGTAATTTACTGAATTTTATACATTTTCCAATGACTGATAGTACAAATCATGAGCTTCTAAGAATAGAGTTTACAAAAACTGAAATGAAATAAATACATGGTCTGTTTGAAAAATACATAGACATAGTTTCATAATCTAAGGCTACCCCGAACAAAAGAGGCAGCTTCATCAGGGACGCAGGTACATCTTCAAATCCAGCAACTAACAAACACAACAACAACAACAACCAACACCTGCACTCAATGTGAAGAATTGTAGTATCAGTACAACCGACCCCATATACTGAGTAAGTAACAAACCTAACCTTAGGTTGAAAGTAATGACGAGCTATCACAAGGTGGGGTCCAATACTGGTATTTTATAACAGTTCATAACAGCATAATACAAGTAATAAAAAAGTATCTCAGAAGTAAAATGCTCAACTCACTCACAATTTTAGAAAAATAGGCATGCTTTTCAAATATCTTAGTGAGGACTCAAATTTTTTGCCAAAAAATGCCGAAATACCGGTAAGTTTGAAAATTGTGATTTTTCCCATAATCCTTTCAATAATAAATAAGATATTTCATTTTCTTTCCAAATAACAAGTATAAAATACCTCTATATGCCCACATATCGATGTGTATAATAAGTCATGGATGACGTGATACTAAATAGCATGAGGAAAAATGCACCTCTATGCCTGTATGTCTTGTGCGCATGAAAATTCCATGTATCTCAGATATGAATCATGTACTCACACTCTCAAAGTACTCTATCTCACTGCTCAATGATCAACACATTCAGACACTTAGCGTTGTACAATACCCGCTACGGCGTGCAGCTCGATCCACACACATTTATAGTCGACTACGCTCACTAGGGGTGTTCAGACTCTGAAGAGGCTCCTACAGCTGATGATAGGCTATAATTGCGAATTTTAGTCTCTTATTACACTCTAATTTAGTGCACTTTAATTGAGTTTGAACTTTAACCGCTAGTGTTTTGCACTAACTGTATGTTTTATGCCTTGTAGGAGTGATTTCGAGCTATATAGATGTTATGGAATGAATTCAAGTGATTTGGAGCTTTGAAGTCTGAGTAAAAGCCCAAGGAATTAAGCCGGAATCGTGTTCAGGGTTCAAATTTGATAGTTAAGAACAAATGAAGACTCGAGTAGGCATATTGCGCACTGTCTAGTAAAATAGACATAACTCTTTTCTCAGAACTCCACCTGGGCTATATAATATATGGTTGGAAACTAACTCAAAGGGCTACAACTTTCATGTTTTAAGTTATTCCAAATTCAAAACGAAAATGGGTGAAAAGTGCACGGCAAGTGCGCGGCCGCGCACTGACCGCGCAAATGGGGCAGAATACTTGCTGTTATGCGCGGCCTGAGCGCGGCCGCGCACGTCCTGCCCGGGAAAAGTGTCCTTTTTTGCATTGGAGAAGGTATAATTGTTTGGTCCCGAACCTACTTGGTATATATACATGGAAAAATGGTATTTGAAGAGGTTGGACAGATTTGAGACACATATTCGACCTAAGGAGGCAGAGACACAATAGGAGCAAGGCGGGGAATTCTTCTACGAGTTTTTCCTTCATCTTCCTATTTTTTATTGTTGGTTATGACTTTTAGTATTGTATTTTTACATACTATTATGAATAGCTAATTTATTATCTAGGGTTTTGATGGAACCATTTTGTAGGATAAATTCTTGTTATGTTTTTATATAATTGAGCCGTAGTATTTTCTCTATTTGTTCAACTATATTATTCTTGTGGTTGATTGAAGGTCTCTCAATTAGCTGTGCTTATTTAGTATGTATTACTAGGGAGAGAGTGCATATTTAGGTAGTTGTGGAACAACATCACCCCCGACGTATATGAGGGATCAATAACGAAGGGTTTAAAGGTGGGATTAGGGATAATGAAACTGTATTGGTAAAAAAGAGTCTCACACATAAGTTGATTATAGACAACTCAACCGGCTACGTGGACCAAGGAAAATTCGACAGCTGGATATGATTCTATAAAGAGGTACGTAACAAAGAGGCACAGATCAATAAACCTTCGAGTTCATCAGCCACGGGAAATTCAACATGATTGAGACGGGGAAGAGACACAGTTAGAGTGAATCCGGTCAGAGCTACGGGCAGATTCAAGTATCCTCAATTAATGATCCATACGTTATATAACCTTCACACAACAGTTACGGTTACCCTTTGTAACGCCTCATTAATGTAATAATTAGTTATTAATGGGCGATCATTGCAAGAATCAGACGTTATATTAAGAAACTCCTTATATAAAGGAAGGGAAGATAATTTGTAAAGGGGGACGAGATTGCGAATACAACACATTTTACTTTTCAGCGTATCATACTATTGTCTTTTACTTATACTTCCTTATTTAATATTATTTCCTTGATTATCAGTAACCCGCGTTCATCCTAAAAATAACTTTTGTCAAATGATCTAATTCTTTGGTTAAACAATTTTTTCCGTTATCGGAAATCCTGATAATCTTTGTTCACTTTTCCATTGATATCCTCTAAACTATGTCGAACTCTAACGACAACAACCAGCAGAGGAAAGGAACCCCAGTTCCATCACCTCAAGGAACCCCCCGTGGTTCAAGGGAACCATCCCCAGAAAGATCTGATAACAACCCCAATAGTAATGAGCAAATAGTAGAACAAGATCGAATAAAGCAAATGATTGCAGAGTACGTGGGACAAGCTTTGTAAGAATTTGCAAGGGGATTACCAGCAGCACCACCTGCATCACTGACACCACCTTCAAAAAATACAGTCACCGGGGAAAATCCTCAATCTGGATTGATAAACTCAACAAGGGGTGACATTTCTAATGAATCTGTCGAAGCAAGACCAGGTATGACTAATAACTCTGAATTACAAAATTTACTGCTAACCATGCAGAAATAAATGAAGGAACAAAATGATTGAATCGAGAAAATTCCTGGAGTACCACCTATTATCAAAGGCATTGATGTTGATAGATATTCTCAACAACCTTGGAAACCAAGCGCAGCACCCTTGCCTATACCCAAGAAGTTTAAAATGCCTGATGTTCCCAAGTATGATGGAACAACTGATCCACGCGACCATGTGACCGCTTTTACTACTGGAGTAAAGGGTAACGACTTAACTAAACAGGAAATTGAATCAGTCCTTGTCAAACAATTCGGAGAAACACTCACCAAAGGAGCCCTAACATGGTATTCTCTTCTCCCTGAAAATTCTATTGACTCTTTGCTGAGCTTGCAGATTCATTTATAAAAGCACACTCTGGTGCACAAAAAGTTGAGAAAAGAATGGAAGACATATTCAAAATAAAGCAAGGAGACACAGAATTACTCCGTGAATTTGTAGACAGGTTCTAACGAGAAAGAATGCAATTACCCAGGGTGCCTGATAATTGGGCAGCCATGGCATTTGCAAGCAATCTAAATGACAAAAGCTCGGAAGCCACGAGGAGACTCAAAGAAAGTCTAAGAGAATTCCCAGCTACAACGTGGAATGATGTATATAACAGGTACAACACTAAACTTAGAATAGAAGAAGATATCATNTCGAAAACACTAGGTCAGATTATAGACCACCAAGCAGAGACGTGGGCTCATCCTCATCCATATCCAGAAAGGATCAAAATGAACGATCTAGAGGTAATGCCCGAGTTGGGAATCATATCTTTAATGTAAGTACTCCTGAACTTGTTTCAATATTAAGAAATATGGGAGATATGGTTAAATGGACCAAAGAGATGCGATCAAACCCAAATAAAAGGAACCCAAATTTCTGGTGTGAATTTCATAATGATCATGGACACAGGACTGCAGATTCCTACAAGGCGAAATAGAACACTTATTGAAACAGGGCTATTTAACAGAATTGTTTAGTGATAAAGGTAAACATGCATATATGAAGAACATGCAGGAGCCCCCAAAGCCTCTTTCTCCAAAGAGAACAATCAACGTGATACATGGAGGAGAGGAAGTAAACAGAATAGTTTGCCAATTAGAATCGAAGGTCACAATTACCCACGGAAAGCGGGTTCGAGAAGATCCAGCTGAAGATGAAATAACCTTTGATGATGCAGATTTTGGCGGGCTAATGCTTCCCCATAACGATGCTCTGGTAATATCCTTACTCATTCATGACACTAACGTTAAAAAAGTATTGATTGATCCAGGTAGTTCAGTCAATATTATCTTGTTAAGAGTCATGGAAGAAATGCTCATGGGAAATCAAGTTATCCCAAAGGCACGAGCCATATCAGGGTTTGATAACTCAACAGTGATAACCAAGGGAGAGATCGAACTAAACACTTACGCCGAGGGAGTAACTAAGAGCATCAAATTCCAAGTCATTGATACTGACATGGATTATAACGTAATTATTGGAAGGCCCTGGATCTATGACATGAAAGCAGTTCCACCCATTCTTCACCAAGTAATCAAATTTCCCTCAGAATAGGGAATCAGACAAATTAGGGGTGATCAACATGCCTCCAGAAATATAAATTCCATAGCACTTTATAAAAAAAAAGAGATGGAAGAATCGGAAGACAGAGGAATCTTCCAAACAGATGTCACTGGTCAAACAGGTACGGAAAAAGTTATTGACCAAACAGGTACGCAAGAAGTGAATGTTCAAACAGATACGGGAAGAGATACCCACGAGAAGGTGACCACGGGAGATGCGTTGGACCACATAGATGTGGACTCTAGACCGGACATCATTCATGAACCAGAAGAAGACGAACACATTAAAACAACTACGGAAGAGCTCAAAGTTGTTCCATTGTTTGAGCAAAAACCTGAACAGAAGGTGTATATAGGCACGAGGCTGAGCCTGATAAAAAAGGTACGTTAATTGATTATTTAAAGGCTAACGCAGATTGCTTTGTGTGGTCCCACTCATATATGATAGGTATTCCACCAGAAGTGATGACTCATAAACTAAATGAAGATCCATCCTTCGTACCTGTTAAGCAGAAAAAAAGAAAGCAAGGACCATTCAAGAACCAAGTGATTGACGAAGAGGTACAAAAACTCTTAAAAATTGGTTTGATACGAGAGGTAACGTACCCTAATTGGTTAGCTAATACTGTGGTAGTACCTAAAAATAATGGCAAATGGAGGGTATGTGTAGATTATATGACTCATTCCCATTACCACATATAGATCAAATGATTGATGCCACCGCAGGTCATGAATTATTAAGCTTTCTAGATGCATATTCTGGTTATAATCAGATTAAAATGGATCCCTCAGACGAGGAAAAAACTTCCTTCATTACAAACAGGGGGACTTACTGTTAAAGTCATGCCTTTTGGCTTGAAAAACGCTGGAGCCACCTATCAAAGGCTAGTAACCAAGATGTTCCAAGAACATCTGGGAAAAATGATGGAAGTCTACATTGATGATATGCTGGTAAAATCAACACGGGCGGAAGACCATTTCCAGCACCTTTCTATTACTTTTGATATTTTACGCAAGTACAATATGAAGTTAAATCCAGAAAAATGCGCTTTTGGTGTACAATCAGGTAAATTTTGGGTTTCCTTGTATCAAACAGGGGAATATAGGTAAATCCCGCTCAAATTAAAGCTATAGAAGAAATACCTGATATACTAACAAATAAAAAGGAAGTTCAAAGACTGACAGGGAGAATAGCAGCTTTGAGAAGATTTATTTCCAAGTCTTCCGAAAAAAGTTTTATATTCTTTTCAGTCCTCAAAAAGCAGAATTAGTTCGAATGGACTGAAGAATGTCAGCAGGCCCTCAAGAATTTGAAGGCTTATCTATCAAAACCTCCGCTGCTGTCAAAGCCAAAAGAAAGGGAAAGATTGTACATCTACCTAACTGTCTTAGAAATTGCTGTAAGTGCAGTATTGGTAAGAGAAGATAAAGGTAAACAATCACCTATTTATTATGTAAGTAAAACTTTACTAGATGCTGAAACCAAATATCCACATCTAGAAAAGTTATCCTTAGCTTTAATAATGTCATATAGAAAATTACGACCCTATTTTCAATGTCATCCAATCACTGTCGTGACTTCATATCCTTTAAGAAATATATTGCATAAGCAAGAACTGTCAAGGAAGATTAGCCAAGTGGGCCATAGAATTAAGTGAGCATGAAAAAATATATCAACCTAATAAGTCACAAATATTAGCTGATTTTGTTGCTGACTTTAGTAATAACATTGCCCCTGAAGTGGAAAAGGTGTTACAACTCTTTAACGGTGCTAATCCCGGTTTATGGACCCTATTTACTGATGGCTCTTCCAATGTAAAAAGTGTCGGCTTAGGCATAGTCTTAATATCACCCATGGGTGAGAAGACACGACAAGCTATTAAACGTTATCCTATAACTAACAATGAAGCAGAGTACGAAGCTGTCATTGCAGGACTCAAACTAGCACGAGAACTCTCAATCGAGCAAATCGTAATCAACAGCGACTCCCAACTGGTAGTAAATCAAATGCAGGGGACTTACATCGCTCGAGAGACTCGGATGCAACAATATCTGGAAAAGGCACGAGAACTTGTAAGACAATTCAAAACATGGAAGGTAATACAAATACCTAGAGAAGAAAATGCAGAGGCAGATGCATTAGCAAACCTCGCAGCAGTTACAGAAGTAACAAACAAAAACAATGCAATTGTCGTTCATCTATTCCATTCAGCAATCGACCAAGACAGAAATGAGGTAACTTTCAACAATTTAACCTGGGATTGGAGAAACGAAATTCTTAATTTTTTTGCAGAATGACACCGTACCTGAAGATAAAAAAAAATAGCTCAAGCATTTCGCCGAAAAGCTGCACGGTACTGCCTCATTTGCAACTCATTATATCGTAAGATGTTCAGAGGACCCCTAGCTAAGTGCCTCAGACCTAATCAAATGGAGTTCATGATGAAAGAAGTCCATGAAGGACATTGTGGAAATCATTCAGGAGCGAGATCCTTGGTAAAAACCCTAATCAGAGTCGGGTATTATTGGCCTAAGATGGAAGAGGATGCCGAAAAATTTGTATCCAAATGCGACGGGTGCCAAAGGTTCGCCAATAACATGCATCGACCGACAGAATTATTGCATCCAATCATATCTCCATGGCCCTTCATAAAATGGGGGATGGACATAGTGGGACCTCTTCCCCCAGCTAAAGGACATGTACGATTTCTACTCGTACTTATTGACTATTTCACAAAATGGGTAGAGGCGGAAGCGTTCAAACAAGTACAAGAAAAGGAAGTTAAAAGCTTCTTATGGCAAAACATAATATGCCGCTTTGGGATACCAAAGGAGATCGTGTGTGATAATGGCCCACAATTCATAGGCTCTCAAATCACAGAATTCTTTGAAAGCTGGCAAATCAAACGGATCACTTCAACGCCGTACCATCCCGTGGCTAATGGTCAAGCTGAGTCAACAAATAAAATCATCATCAACAATATAAAGAAGCGGCTAGATAAAGCCAAAGGAAATTGACCTGACGAATTACCAGCGGTATTATGGGCATACAGAACAACATCAAAAACAGCCACAGGAGAAACTTCATTCGCACTTGTCTATGGCTCAGAAGCCTTAATACCCATGGAGATTGGCGAACTAAGCATAAGGGTTATAACAGCCACGGAGGAGGCAAACAACGATGAGTTAAGGACTAACCTGGACCTGCTCGAACCACGAAGGGAAGCAGCATTAATACGGATGGCAGCTCAAAAACAAATCATAGAGCGTTACTACAACCGAAAAGCTCATCTCAGATACTTCAAGATTGGGGACTTCGTCCTCAAAAAAGTCTTTCAATCAACAAAATAAGCAGGCATAGGAAAGCTAAGTCCAAATTGGGAAGGACCCTACAAAGTCCGAGGCATAGCTGGGAAGGGTGCCTACGAACTGGAAGCCATGGACGGTAGAATATTACCAACAAGCTGGAACGCCATCCACTTGAAGAAGTACTACTTCTAAGGAAAAGAAGTATCCCCGGTCAGGTATCGCACGTTCGATTTTATGTTGAACATTTAAAATTTTACTAACTTTTTTAGATGATAGGCTTAAAGCTAATCCATCACCAGATGATGATATTAGACCCGCAAAGACGCGAGGAAATAACACAATTCTCGGTCTGGGGTTACACTTTCTGATGGACATTTTAAAGGGTTAAGCAGTCATCATCTAAAAAATTATATACCTTCGAGTCCCGCACATTTTTCCTTTTCAGGAAAAGGACCACAAGGAAGGAATAGTCAAGTGCTCGAGATTTCATTCTTTAAAGCTCAAATACTTGGGGGACTATACAATATGGAAGGCTAAGACGAAGCAAAAAAGACTATCAGAGAGTCAAAGCTCGATCCTGAAGACCCATCTACCCAACAAATCAAGTGATACGAGCAAAATCGAAAGAGCTGGAGACTCAAATTCAAAGCCTAAATCAAAAAACTTTCGAACATGTTCGGGTTAAAAGGCAAAATATTAGCTACGAGGAAGAAATGCACATCTTTGTACTTATTCAAAACTGTTTTAACAAAAACAGTTAGGGGTAAAAGATCATCATCATTGTACTCATTCAAAAACTGTTGTGATTAAAAGCAGTTACGAAATCTTTGTACTCATATAGAAAACTGTTATAGAATAAAATAGCTACAGATGAAAGATCAAAACCCTTGTATTTGCTCAGAAGACTGTTATCAAATAAAACAGCTACGGATGAAAAAGCATTTCCCTTGTACTTATTAAAAACTGTTGTCAACAAAAACAGTTACGGGTAAAAGCCCCGATCATTATAAAAACTGTTACTAATAAAAAACAGTTGTTTCCTTGTATTAATTAAAAAAAAACTGTTACCTATGAAAAACAGTTACGAGATACAAGTGTGTATCAAATCTGTTAAAAGGAAACAGTTGCAACATGAGTTTTAGACGATAAATCAAACACATGTAAAATGTCATGAAAGTTCAAACGAAAAACTTTCTTCAAAAGCATTCTCAAACATGTGAAAAATTCCTATCACTCTATTGCATTATTACACCATCATGAAGGTTAGACGTCTTCTTCATTAAGTGCCAATAAAAAAGAAAGGGCCCTCTTTCACAAACAAAGCCTATTAGAAATAAGGCTCACATTTTATACAACACCGTGCCTACTATGAAAAGGTACGAGTGATTTCAGCATCTTCATGCAAAAATTCAGAGGTAAAATAAAAACCTCAAAAATCAAAACATGCAAATGACTAAAGAGTTAAACAAAAGCTCAAAACAAAAAGTCACATTTTACATATATTCAAAAAAGAGCGGCTAAGTAAGAACTAAGTACTAACTAGTACAGTTAGTACTTAGCCGCATATAGTTTATACATTAAAATGCCCCTAAGTTGTCAGTTAAGGACTTTAGAAAGATTCAAATTTACTCCCGATGGAGCTGGGGGTAACCACCAATCAAGTAAAAAAAAAGAAGAGATATCTTAATCTTCTTTAGGAGAGGGATCATCTTCTTCACTGGCAGCACAGGCAGGAGCAGCTTGGGACGAAGAGGCTTGTATAGGATGGGGTTCATCTTCAGGCGAAGAGATATTCCGACCTTGTTGAGCTTTTTCCATGGCTTCTTTGGTTTTAGAAATTTCAGCATCAAGGTCGAAATCTTCCCTATTCATCTCCGTCAATGTATCAAAGCGAGAAGTCATGTATGCCCAACTAACATCAACCGCAACCGCCTCTTCAAGATCTTCATAATCTTTCGCCCATACCTAAAGCTCAGCTCTTAGATTGTCCTTTTCAGCCTCAACAGCTTCATGGGCAACCCTCAAAGGCACAATAGACTCCTCCAGAGATTGGATTTTTTCCAGGGCAATGCGAAGATCCTCTTGAGTCTGGGTGAGTGACTGCACAAGCTCGCCAGAATATTCCTCCTTCCGCTCAAACAAGGCTTTCAAATTCCTAGCTTCTTCTGAGGCACGGGACAACTGCTTAGCAAATGTAGATTCGAGGATACTCTTATCCTTATCAGCCTGATTGGAAGAAGCCTTCTCCACCGCCAGTTCCGCTGCCATGAGTCTCATCTGCCGCTTCAAGGTACTCCTTTCTTATTCTAAGGCATCCATGTTGAATGTCAGTCTTTCATATTGCTCCTTCCAATTCCCAGCTTTAGCATGCCACTCCTTTAACTCTTGCTCCGTGTTAGAAATCCTCTTCATAAGCTCTATACCTATGAGATTGGTCTACAAAAAAGATCAATTAGATATGATACGATAGATTTTAGATACGTAAATAAGAAAAGAGAAAAAGGCATGTTACCTTCAAAGAAGAATGAACAACTTCATTAGCCCATGTAAGGGTGCTATGGCTGTCAAGTTTAGTCCTCTATATTGGACAAATCAAAGGCTTCAGCCACACTTCAGGTTGTCCGGATTTCTTAAAGAGGCTTCTATTAGCCGGAACTTCAATCAGCACTTGCCTTATCTCCCTGCTGGAAAACCCTACCTCTATAACTAGAGGCGCGGAAGCAGGCTGAGATAAAGAAACCACGGGAAGTGAAGTTTGGGGGGCAGAAGAAGTATCAGGCACGGAAGCTTGATGAGGTGAAGAAGTCCCGGGCAAAGAGACAATAGAAGCGGTAATAGCTAAAGCAGCGGAGGAAATAATAGGAGTAAACTATCTAAAAGGAGCAGGAAAAACAGCCAGAGGGATTTCGTCAACAGCGGAGCCAAAGCCTTCGCGGAATAGATGATCCACGGAATCATGTGCAGGAAAAGAAGAAACATCCCCGGATGTAGAAGGTCTCACTTCAGGAAAAGGAGGTATATCCACGGGTGTAGACTCATCATCCGAAATCACCCTCCTTCTTCGTGAGCTGTGCACCAAAGCACCCTCCTCTTCATTTTATACTTCAACGGATCGAATCTCATCAACTTTCCTCTTCGAGGAAGAAGCACTAGAAATAATTCTTTGGGCATGAGCCAAATACATCTTCAGAATAGAGGCAGCAGACACCCTACGAACAGAAAACCCTGTCAAAAGGGAAAAAGATAAACGACAAAGAAAAAAGAAGTTCAAGTGAGGAAAGAAGTGAAAACAAAAGCTTCACTTACCGTGGGTCTTTACTTTCCAACCGTACTTCCCAAAGAACTACTTCCAAGTACTTTCTTCCAATGGAGAAACAGACAATATCTTTTCTACCCAATCGCGGATACCGGAGACATTCTCAACAGTACCCATGATTGCTGAAGGAAGAAGGAAATAACTACGGTGTTAATAAAACACTTAAAGCAAAAAGAAGAAAAATAATGAATAAGAGTTAGAAAGAACTCACGTGCACGATCCCACTTCTCAGGGAAGGGAATATTTTCCTCCCCCACTAAACCAGCAGTGGGCACAACGACGTACCGGAGGTACCAACCTCTATCTTTATCATCATCAGGGGTAACCAATACTCTCTTGCTCCTGGCAGCTAGAGTAAACACCCCTTGACGAAATAAGGCAGGGGAATACAGATGAATGAGGTGATTGAAGGTAAAAGGAACCGATGCTAAAGAAGCTAAACTCCTAAGACACGCGACAACCCGCCACACCAGCGGACCAACTTGCCCTAAGAAAATGTTGAAGAAACGACATAAATCTATGATGACTGGATCAATAGGAGGTCTAAACCCTAAAGTAAAAGGGTACGTATAGACAAAAGAATATCCCGTCTTGTAAGACGTTATTCTTTGATTGCTATTCGGAATATAAACAGGAAAATCAGACCTCCAAAAACACTCCCTACGAATAAGGGAAATCTGACCTTCAGTAATAAGGGTTTGATACCTCTCAACGCTATCAAGGGAAGAAGACTGATCTACGAGACCTTGATTATCCCTAGTAAAGACAAACTCAGCGGGAATAATTTCATCAACTCTAGGTTCACGAAGGTGTTCATCTCTACCTCTAGACAAAGACCGGGAAGCCCTAACCCTTGGAGAAAATAAAGACCTAGCAGAAGGAGGGGAGACTATCTGAGAAGAAGAAGAGCCTCTCGAAGAAATGTATCCTAGACTCCTTAGTCTACCACCCCTCCGACTCCTAATCGGAACAGAAGATGGTGTTCAATTCTCAATATCTATTACTCTTTTGGGTTGATTTGAAGAAGACATGTTTACAAAGTCAAGAAAAAATTCTGTACAAGCAAAAGAGACAAGTTAGAAAGTGTTTCATGGAAGCAAAGAAAAGAAGAAAGGTATTTATACTTGAGAACAACCATCAAACATGGGAAAAAATAATGATGAAAAGTCATAATTGAAAGTGTCACTTCGGGACTAACGCAGCCGCAAAAAGCCCTAAAAGGCGCCGAGTAACTGCAGAACCAATCCAAGAAGGACACGTGGTGTGAGCATTAAATGGAATTGACAAACGATGCCTATGTTTAGAGAAGGATACAATGTTCCGAGGTAAAGCGGCGGAAAAATATTTCCGTCATAAATATGTATCCACTTACCAAATATTAATCGATAAATAAATGGTAAGTGGGGGGACTATCTGTATTGGTAAAAAAGAGTCTCACACGTAAGCTGATTATAGACAACTCAGCCGGCTACGTGGACCAAGGAAAACGCGACAACTGGATATGATTCTATAAAGAGGTACGTAACAAAGAGGCACATATAAATAAACCTTCGAGTTCATGAGCCACGGGAAATTCAACATGATTGAGATGGGGAAGAGACACGGTTAGAGTGAATCCGGTCAAAGCTATGGGCAGATTCAAGTATCCTCAATTAATGATCCATTCGTTATATAACCTTCATGCAACAGTTACGGTTACCCTTTGTAACACCTCATTAATGTAATAATTAGTCATTAATGGGCGATCATTGCAAGAATCAGACGTTATATTAAGAAACTCCTTATATAAAGGAAGGGAAGATAACTTGTAAAGGGGGACGAGATTGAGAATGCAACACATTTTACTTTTCAGCTATCATACTATTGCTTTTACTTATACTTCCTTATTTAATATTATTTCCTTGATTAATAGTAACCCGCGTTCATCCTAAAAACAACTTTGGTCAAAGAATCTAATTCTTTGGTTAAACAGAAACCTTGGGTGCGATCTAAGTGAGTTGTAATTAAAGCCAGCTAGCGTAACTCGGGAGAGTATGTCTAGTAAATTGTCGTAATTACTCGGGTGAGAATTACAACACGCAGAGCGCCCATGATCGGTAGAGAATACTTAAGCGAAATTATAGAAGACACAACGGGAAGGATTATGACAATTGGAGAAATCATAACTCTAGACCTCCTTAATCTTTTCTCCAACCTATAGTATCTTTAGTGTTAATTTACTATTTTAATTTTTTAGTTAGTTAGTTAAACACAAGAATATTAATATCTATAAGTTAGGAACTGTTCAAGCTTGTATTCGTGGTGATAGTGAACAACTGTAGCTAAGCCTTAGTTCTCTGTGGGATTCGACTCCGGACTTGTAAACCAAATTATATTTGCAACGACCGCTTTGTCCTTTTTATAAGGCATAGTTGAGCGTGATAAAATTTTAGCGCCGTTGCCGGGGAAAACGATGTAGCTGTAGGTGTACATATTTCTAGGTTACAAGTTTGAACTTTTATTTTTGTTTTCTTATATTTGATTATTTATTTATTTTTAATTTTTAATTTTTGATCTGAGAGACATGTCATCTTGGAATTATGAGAGTTTTGATGTTGGTAATTCTACTTTTGATCCTCGTTATGCATATTGTGGAGAAACCACCCAGGACAAAATTATCAAAATATTCTCGAGAGCGAGTTATGTGCACCGACTCAAACTTATGTGTGGAATGTGTGTGATATGTGTGGTGGTCAAGATGGTCACTTTCATGGTTGTGCTTATATTTCTTATCTTCCCCCAACCCTTACTTTGATGGTTCTTCTTTTTCTTGTGAAGTTAGTAGGAACAAAGAACCCAGGTATGAGGACCTGAAAGAGATCGAGGATATGCTAAAGTGCCTTATGGAACAATATGATAAAATACAGTTGCAGACAGAAAGGCAAGAGGCAACTATTCACAACTTAGAGGCTCAAGCTAATAAACTAATTGAACCTTGTAAAGCGCAACAAGTTGACATTGTGGATAGTAGCCAATATGAGTATGAATTGGCTGCAGAAATTGCCATTATACTGGAGGATTTAAAAAAATACGAGGTTGAGCTAGATGAGAAGGCCAGAGTAGAAAACCAACAATCAATCGAACTAGATATTGAGGATGCCGATGCCGTAGAAGAGATACTAGAGTCAACCAAGGATATTGAGGATACATATTTAGTTGACTCTAGTGTCATTAGTGTTGAAGATGTTGACAATCCCAATGTTTATGTAGTTGAGGGCATAGGTCCACACTCCAAGCATTTTTACACATTGTGTATGGATGATGATATGGAAATAGAGTCGTCCGAGCCACATGAGGAGTCAAGGAGTAAGGAACAAGAGGCCTACATTCTGGAATTCTTCGTGCCAGAAAGTCAGAAATACACATCTCATCCAAAGGCCAAGAAGTGCAAAATACTACATTGTTTTATTGGGCCAGTCAGATTCGTTCTACCACCCTAGGAGCATGATCACAGAGCAGAATCAGAACTTGGGGTCCAATTCATAAGTTCAAAGTAGAGGCAAAAAGTGATTCGTGTAGTGCCGCAACGTTAAATCAAGCGCTTGTTGGGAGGCAACCCAACTTTACTGCTTTATTTTTTTTTCTAATTGTATTATTTTTGTAGTGTCAATTTTTTGATTTTCTAAGAGCATGGAACGCAAAGCCATTGGAAGGATGCAACAACAAACCAGATAGTTGGAACTAAGTGTGAGGTACCCGCACGAAGGACCAGGCCTGGGAGAAATCTGAGTACCCCATGAGATGCTAGTGCTTCGGCCTTTGGCCTACCAGGGAGTTTCTTTTACCCTCTTGTATGTATGGGTGTGCATTGGGGACAATGCACAATTTTAAGTGTGGGGTGAGGAGATTGTCTGGGTGACTTTCCATGCTATTTTAATTGTGTTAGTTTAGTTGAATAATTTTTTTTACAAGAATAGAAAATATTGGACTTTTCCCGACGATGGATCTATGTTGAATCAAGTCACTGCATGCTTATGAAGAATGAAAAATGACAACACAGTTGAACCAGGTCCATCAGGGCAAACATAGTCAAGCAAACTGGATGGCACGAGAAGAGTCCATGCGCAGGAGATAAACATCATCTCAGAATTATGGGGTTATCTCCTAAACGAAAAGGTTGCAAATTGATAATGAGATGGACTTCACATTCAGGTAGGATAGAATCAAGATAAAGGAAGATCAAGGAAGTTGAGATAGACTCAAACTCTTCCACCAAGGAAGAGTTGCATCAGAACTGAACAACAACATCTCGACTACTGATTCTATAAATTGTTGAAGCATTCATGCAGAAGAAATTGCGCAGAAACATAGAAGTGAAACAAGAATTGAAAGAAAAATTACCAAAGCAATTTTGCAAGCAGTTCATGTGAAGAATCCTTGTGCGACTCAAAAGCTACTTGAACCGTCTCAAAGAACTAGTTCCATCTGTTGTCTTTCGAGTCTAGTTGTTTGTAGTAGGTTATTACATATTGTATATCTTTCAGCTTTATCTAGAAGCAATTGTAATAGGTACACAGTGATCAAGTTAGAGTTAACTTGAAGTTTGTCGCAATTAGCTAGAGGCTAGTTTGCCACAAAGGGATTAGAGTTAGTCCTTAGGTTTACAAAAGAGTTTATTTTGTAAATGCTGTTTGACTCATTGACACAGTGAAGAGTTTGGGAAGATCCTACTGGGAAGTAAGTCGTGGTTTTTTCACCTTTTGAGCCAGGTGTTTTTCACGTAAAATTGCTGTGTTCTTTTATTTCTGCAATTATTTTTCCGCAAACTGTAGAAGTTGGAACACCTAGAAGAACCTGGTTCTTCTATAGAGACTGCACTCGTAAATTGGACACCACAAAAATCACTCCCCTCTTCTGTGGTATTGACGTATAAAACATCAATTGGTATCAGAGCAGGTAATCCTTGAAAAGGATAACACCTTGGGAAAAGATCAAAATGAGTGCACCACCTGGAAATTGGGAGGGACAATCAACTACAAGGCCACCACTCTTTAATGGCCAGTATTACTTCTGGTGGAAGAACATGATGAACGATCACTGGATTGGAGAATACTATGAACTCTAGGACATAGTCACTGATGGTCTTTTAGCCACCATGAAGAAGACTGCCGGAGGAGTAGATGTGCCAAAAACTAGAGCTGACTGCACCACTGCCAAAGAAATTTGGGATACCTTGCAAGTAGCCCACGAAGGAACACCTCAAGTGAAAAGATCAAGAGGTACTCTACTATACTCTCAGTATGAAAACTTCACTATGAAAGAAGGAGAGACAATCCAAGAGATGTACACGAGGTTCACAACTCTGACAAATGAACTCAAGTCTCTTGGAAGAGTCATTCTTGAAGAGGACAGGGTGGAGAAGATCCTGACAAGGGTCTTACCAATTTCCTAGGAAAGCAAAATCACTGCTATCCAGGAATCCAAAAATATGGCAACCCTCATATTGGACGAGCTAATTGGAAACCTCACTGCCTACGATCTTAGAAGGCAGGCAATAAAAATGGATGCTCCTACGAAGGAAAGAAGTCTAGCACTGAGAATCACTGAGGGAGCAAATCTGGAGGAAGACGAGATGGCCATGATCACTAAGGAATTCAGAAACTTCCTCATAAGGAAAAAGGGCATCTCAAGAGGTGAAAACTACAACAAAGCAAAATCTCCAGAAAGGCCAACCAACGAGGGATGCTATAAATGTGGAAAGACTCACCACCACATCAAGAACTGTCCTCAGTGGGAAGTGGAATGGAAAAGGGAGAGATCCGAACGAAGGAACAAGACGAAGGAACTGGTCCAACCCAAGAAAACCACAACAAAAGCTATGGTTGATGCTTGGCGGGAAAGCTCAGATGAAGAATCAGAAGATGGTGAGAATGAAGAACAGGCGCTCATGGCAATTGGTGAATCTAATGAGGAATCATATGAAGAACCAGAGGTAAGTATATCCCATCTCAAAAACAAGATAAAGTTCCTGTCTAAAGAAAAACTCTCTGAGTTGCTACTTGATTTCATGGATGATTCCGAAGAAACAAACAGAGAGAAAGAACAACTCTCTAAAGAATGTGTAATGTTAAAAGAAAAGTGCAAGAACCTGGAAATCAGAGTAAGTGAATCTGAAAAGGAAAACACTGCCTTGAAGAACTTGAAACTAAGATCCTAGAACTAAAATCTGAAAATTTAAAATTGAAACTAGGAATTAGTAAAAAGACTGTTGATCATTCTCATATCATGTTAGAAGAAAATGTGGGACAACTAAAGGATAAGATGTACACTAAGGATGAACAGATAAGGGCACTAAAAGAAGAACTTGGTAAATTCAAACATGAATTAGATCTAACTTGCAAATGGAATAAATCCTCTGATGCCTTGACATGGCTTCAAGAAAATCATAGTAGCAACAGAAGAGGACTTGGATTTGGTATTCAAATGCCTAAATGGGATCCCAAAAGCAAGTATCTCACTCTTCCTGAGAATAAAATTTGCACCCACTGTGGTAAGACTGGCCACTACAAAATTGAATGTATTGCAAAAGAGCAGGCTAGTCGAAGAAATGAAAGTTTTGTACGAAAGAAAAACTTGTTACCAAATTGGGCCAGAAAAAGATTGATTCATCCTTTATCTCATAGAAAAGGACCCAAACTGGTTTGGGTCTCTAAGACTAACCCCTGATTTCTTGTTGTAGGTTCAAGCGAGAGGAAGCAACCAAATTTGGTACCTAGACAGCGGCTGCTCAAAACATATGACTGGGAACAAGGAACAATTCCTTTCACTGGAAAACCTCAAAGGAGGAAATGTCTCCTTTGGAAATGGAAAAAAAAGTGAAATTATTGGGGTTGGTAAGGTAGGTAAGGATGACACACGTTCCATTGAGAATGTGAACTTGATAGATGGCTTGAAATATAGCCTGATCAGTGTGTCACAATTGTGTGACAGAGGTAACCTGGTTGCATTCACTTCCACAAAATGTTTTGTGATTAACTTGCTTACTGACAAGATTGTTTTGCAGGGAAAAAGAGTGAATAACATCTATGTCATAGACCTGTCCACACTATCAGAAAATGAACTCACATGCTTAAGTGTGTTGGACAGTGATCCCCTCCTTTGGCACAAAAGCCTTGGTCACGCTAGTCTAAATCAGCTTAACAAATTAGTCTCCAAGGACTTAGTGGTAGGGCTTCCTAGCATTAAGTTCAAGGAAGACAAAGTTTGTGAGGCATGTGCAAGGGGGAAGCAGGTAAGATCCTCATTCAAAAGCAAGAAAATGGTCAGTACCACCAGGACGTTGGAACTGGTTCATATGGACCTATGTGGTCCTATGAGAACTCTGAGCAGAGGTGGTAAGAAATATATAATGGTATTAGGACTACTCAAGGTTTACTTGGACCTTGTTTCTGACATCTAAAGATGAAGCATTTGATATGTTTACTTCATTTGTTAGAAAAACTCAAAAACAGTTAGGAAATCAACTAGCATCAATAAGATCTGATCATGGTACTGAATTTGAGAATGCAAAGTTTGCTGAATTCTGTGATGAACATGGCATAAATCACAACTTTTCTGCCCCTAGAACCCCACAGCAAAATGGGGTTGTTGAAAGAAAGAACAGAACTCTTGAAGATATGGCTAGAACCATGCTTCTTTCTAGAAAACTACCCCATAGCTTCTGGGCATAAGCAATAAACACTGCATGCTACATAATAAATAGATGCATAACCAGACCACTAGTTGAAAAAACTCCTTATGAATTACTTAAAGGGAGAAAACCCAACATATCCCACCTTAGGGCTTTTGGATGCAAGTGATTTGTGCACAACAATGTCAAAGATTCCCTAGGTAAATTTGATCCCAGAAGTGATGAGGGAGTATTCTTGGGATATTCATCACATAGCAAAGCTTATAAAGTATATAATAAAAGAACTATGTGTGTAGAAGAGAGTGTGCATGTTGTTTTTGATGAAACTAACACTTTCTGAGAGACCGGAACCAGAAGATGAGGAGCTTGGACTGGTCAGAAGCAGTGAAAAAACTAGAGCAAATATGGAACATGGAACAGGTGATGGACCAGGTCCAACTACCCCAAGCAACATGACAGGGGGA
>ML267917.1:0-31911 GCA_005239495.1 Nicotiana undulata
AGTCTTGCGGATCGGTACGGAGACGTATGTACTTATCTTCGAGAGGCTACGGAACTATTAGGATGATTTCACTTCATTCATTCCTATCGTGAGTGTTCATTGATCTTGAAGTTTGAAATTTATCATTCCATTCTCTCACCGATGGTGGGGACGCGAACTACGGTACCTGATGACGTTACCTGAGGCAAGCATCGCAAGGGTCAGAAACAGAGGCCGACGAGGAGCACGTGCCGTAGTTAAGATGCCTACCAGAACGAACGTTGAAGAACCACCAGCAATTCTAGTTGGGGAAAACCAAGTACAGGGGGTGCCTATTGTTACTCTGGGCTTCAGGGACCGAGGTTATAGCTTTGAGTATAATTGGTATATCGACTCAAGCAGGATTGATCCTAGTGCACCAGCTACTTCACATATCTGGGAGGAGTTCGGACTCCCACCGTCTACCCTCCAGAGCAGCAAAGCCATGTGGGTCAGGTTCCAATTGTCATGGCTGCACAACATGTGGTTTCCGTTCAGCCCGTAGTTAGAGCAGCAGCATCAGAAGAAGAAAACCTTGGGAAAATTTAGAGGTACAGGAAGTACCACTGTCCTATCTTTCAGGGAATTGGTGGTAGGTGATTCCAGGGTTTTCTGGAGGAGTAACACTATATTCTTCGTACTTCGGGTATATGGAGAGGAGAATGATTGCTTTTGTCACGTCTCAGGTCCGGAGTAGTGGGTTTGTCAGTAGTGGTGGGCACATGAGTGGAGTAGCCCAACCAAGTCAGTTTCACTCGCATGGATTCAGGTTCCAAAGATGTTATTGAGGGAGTTGCACCCAGTCCCTCCGAGATGCATGGCGCACGAAGTTGGAGCAGTTGTGTCAGGGCGCTATCTCAGTATTAGAGTACGTCGTTGGATTCAGTGAGTTGGCCAGGTATATACCTCCCTTGGTTGCTTCAGTTAGGAGGCACATAGGTCGGAGAGATTGACTGGTCCTTATTATGGAGGCAGAGTACGACACGGTAGAGATTTTGTGGGTCAACCATCTCAGTTTGCATTACCAGCTTCGCATGGGAGTTCTCAGGTACTCCTGGGTCTCAGAGGACCCGTATTGTGTGGTTTCTACAGCCACATCGGCAGAGAGATTGTTTTCTATGAGGAGATGAGCCACATGGTGAGAGATTGTTCCAGGGTTCAGGTAAGTGTGTTATAGTAGGGTATTCAGGTGAGTAGAGGCGCGCCCAAGAGGGGGAGGCCCGACCCGTCGATGTGTTTCATATAATAGGCTAGAGGCCGTGGTGCCATATATCATCACTCAAGTTTGTTCTGATGTGCTTCAGAGGGGCACCAATCGTATTCCATTATAGTTATGCCGGTCGGGACGAGTTCCCTTATTTGTTGTTTCATTTATGAGTGAGTTTCATGTTTTGCACTCTATTTTTGTGTTTGCTCCTGTTGGGGATTCTATGAGTAGTAGCTCTGACTACCGTTGTTTTTGTTCATCGTTGCCAGTGGTGAAACTAGAGTTGAGTATTTATTATTCATTATGGTGAGCTTTATATGAATTTTCCTGAGTACTTTGTTTACTGGCTGTGATTTGATACTCCATTGAGATGTGAGTTCAGTTAGTATTACGACTTCTTTCAGCTGAGATGAGTTAAGGGAGAGATTTCTATTGGCATGATATATTTTCGGTATGAGATTTAGAGTTGAGGGTGAGATCCTCGTGATATTTGTGATTTGATATACTTAGGCCGGGCCGAGTACCGCGGTGGAAATTTTATCAGGATAGGATCCTTGTGATTTGTTCGTATGATTTCTTCTCCCTTGTTATATTGCTTTGGTAAGTCAATATTGATAAAGAGTTATGCCTATGGGCTTGTTTGATTGTCTTTTATATGTCTCTCTTTTCATATTCATTCATTTTCGTTATGTGCTTTTCTAGTTTTAGTTTGCGGAATGTGTGCCGGGTGGTGTTAGCTACGGCTTGGTGATTTGGGTGCCTAATAATTAGGTCTTCGTGTTTATCGCTTCTTTATCAGTATTATGGGGTTTGGAGCGGAGTTCTTCCATATGTGGGGCAATTGCTAATGTTGAGTTGATTTCGGGCAGTTATTGTGATCAAAATTGCTATTTGAGCCTATTTGCGATGAGGTATATTGCGTGGTCGTGACTTATGGGTATAGGCATGAGTTAATGCGGCTGGTTAAGGCTAGTGCCGGATATGGATTCAAGATCAGACCTTTTTGGAAATCAGTATAAGGTGAGAAATTGAGGTATGAGGCTTATCGGTAGTGATAAGCAGGTTAAATTGCAGTTGTGATGGTGTCATCAGGCTTACATAGGTCGGGGTGACGTGGAATCACCTGTGGATTTATGTTGGGAGTGTGCAATCAGTGATCGGATGAGTATAGGTGGATCTTGGCACGTTCCATGACGAACGTTGGTTTTAAGAGGGGGAGAATGTAACGACCCGATTGGTCGTTTTGAGATTTTGAGCTCCGTTAAGTGGTATAAGGTCATAATCAACTTCACATTATGTATATCGACCTGTGTGCGTGGTTAGATTAAGTTACCGGATAATCCGGAGTCGAACTGAAAAGCAAATTCTCATTTCGGAAGCCTTAAGTTAGAAGAATCAACTAAGATTGGGATTTTGACTAAACAACCTCCAAATCAGGATTTGAAGGTTCCGGCAGGTTCGTATGATGATTTCGAACTTGGGTGTATATTCGGACTAGGATTTGGATAACCCGGGAGCGTTCCGGCGTATGTTATGGAAGATAGCATTTTAGAAGAATTTCATAAATCTGGGTTGAAAAGCATTTGAGTGATATAGATGTCCGTTTCGGATTCCAAGCCTGGGAATAGCTCTGTATGGTAATTCTGGAGTTTGGAGCGGGACCGGAAGTGAATTCTGATGTCCGTAGGTTATTTTGAACTCATTTGGCTAAAGATAGAAAAGTGAAAGTTTTTGAGGAATCCGACCGGAAGTGGAAATTTTGATAGCGGGGTCGGAATGCGATTCCTGAAGTTGGAATAGGTTCGTAGTGTCATTTGTGACGTGTGTGCAAATTTTCAGGTCATTCGGACTCGGTTTGGTAAGTTTCGGCATCGTTGGCGAATTTTGGAAGCTTAGAAGTTCTTAGGCTTGAATCCGCGGTTGATTCGGTGTTTTGGTGTTGTTTTTGATTTTCCAAAGGTTCGACTAAGTTCGAGTAGTAATATATGACTTGTGAGAATTGTTGGTTGAGGTCCCGAGGGGCTCGGGTGGGTTTCAGATAGATATGGGTTGTGTTGCGCTCGTTTTTTAGGTTTCGACGTCATTTTTTCAAGCATAATTGGTACCACATTAATCAAATGCGCTCCAAATTTCTATTTTGATTGAAGAATTAGACTCGTATCGTAATTACGGAGCTATAGCAAAAAGAATCATCAAATTTGGACATCGTATGAGGAAGTTATGCTCATTTTAGTGTCGGAGAAGAGAACTGGTGCTGGTGTTTCGCAGGTGCGAGTTTGGGTCCGCACCCGCGGAGCCGCTGGTGCGAAAAATGGTCCGCAGGTGCAGAAATTACAGCTGGAAATGCGCAGGTGCGGGTATTTTTGTCGCGGGTGCGAAATCCCTGAGTATAGAAAAACCATACCGCATCATTTTAGTATTTTGAGCATATCTTGAGTTCTACAGCTCCGATTGAGGTGATATTTGCGGCGTTCTTCTCGTCTTTTCATCGGGGTCAGTATATAAGTATAATTGTTTCATTTTAATATGATTACATAAGTTCATTTTTTGAATTAATCCATTTTTTGATATGGGAAAATTGGGGGTTTTGAAAGAAAACTTCAAAAATGAAAAATCATGATTTGACGGACCACATGACATCGGAATTTGATAAATTTGGTATGTGTGAACTCGTATCGGAATGGGTAATCGGATTTTATAAAATTTGTTGAGTTCCAAGGTGCGGGCCCGGGGGTCGACTTTTGGGTCGATTTTTATAAATTAGTAAAGATTGAAACTTTATTATTTGGAATAGTTCCTTATACATTTTATGTGTATTTTGAAGTCGTTTTGGTTGAGTTTGAGCCATTCGGAGGTCTTCCCGCCCGAGAAGTCCATTTTTGAGTACCCGGTTGTCGTCCTTGAGGTAAGTATCTTGCCTAACTTTGTGTGGGGGAACTCCCCCTTAGGGTTGAGTCTTCTTTGTTGACTGTAGTCCGTGTATGCGAGGTGACGAGTGTGTACTCGGACTTATTTGCTAATAGATTGACCTTTTAGGATTCGTAGGTCCTTATGTTACCTGTGTATGAGTTGTAATTGTTATAATTGAATCCTTGGTTGTTTACTTCATCCTTTCCTGCTTAAATTAGAATTACTTGCTTTTGGATTCCTTCGTTGGCTATTTGATCTTAATTGACTTAACTGAATATTTTATTGCTCTCACCTCCATGCTATATTTGCTTTCTAAAACTGCTCAATTGACTATATTAGTGTTATCTAGCTTTATAGTTGTTTAGTCGTAGTTAGAACAGTCGTTTCGTTAGAGTCAAGCATGCCCGTGAGTCTTACATTGTGATCTATACGACTTTTTCTCTTATGAGCTACTTGGGTCTAATTGATGAATAATTATATTGCTGATGTTTTCTTGGTGTTGCCTATTACTCGGCCTTCGTTTCGGCTGAGTTTTATTCCGTAAAGTTAATTGCTTAGGCGAGATTGGTTATAGTTGTTTTCCCTTGCCGGGATGGTGTGTTTTCTATTATTGCTTTGCTGTTATGGTATTGGTTGCATTGTTGATTCCCNATTATTTATCGCACGAGGGGACATGCTATGTCGATTGTTTATTATTTATCGCACGAGGGGTCATGCCGTGTCGATTTATCGCACGAGGCGTCATGCCGTGCCGATTGTTTATTATTTATCGCACGAGGGGACATGCCGTGCCGATTATTTATGATTTATCGCACGAGGGGACATGCCGTGCCGATTGTTTATTATTTATCTCACGAGGGGACATGCCGTGCCGATTGTTTATTATTTATCGCACGAGCGGACATGCCGTGCCGATTGTTTATTATTTATTGCACGAGGGGACATTCTGTGCCGAGTGTTCATTTATTTATTTCTGCGCGAGGGGACATTCCGTGCCAAGTGAATATTTACTTTCGCACGAGGGGACATGCCGTGCAATTGTTTTTGAAATTATACTTTTTCGTGTTCTTGTTTGATATCTAACGCATTTGTTTAAGAGTTAATATTACATTGTTTAAATCCGGATATTTGCATTGATCCCTTACTACATTTTTTGACAAGACAAGTTTTGAGTACAGGCTGAGTTCCGACAGATTTACCTTGAGGGGATTATGATTACGAGATTTTTCTGAAAAGGTATTATTGAAAAGTAATAGTTTTCGAAATGATTATAGCTGAAGACTTTTACATCGAAAGTATATTTGAAAAGCACTAGTCTTGCATAAAATGATACTTGGAAGTCTTTATTTGGAAAGTATCTTTGGAAACTTCGTAATTTGAAAGAAAANTCTTTCTACATAAAAATAATTTTATTAGCAAAGCTTTTCATATGATATGTTGTTTAAGGGTTCCCACCAATTTATGAAATTTAATGGCGAAGGCTCGATGTGAATAAATAGATGTAGAGTTGAGTTGTGGGGTTCTCTATTGCATTGAGTTTATGTGATTTATAACAAACGATAAGTAAGTGTCATGAAAGATAAAGGGTACACAAATTAAAGAAAACGAGTTTCGTTGAAGGTGGCCGATTTGGGATAAATTACGGGTCGAGCGATAATACCCAATAATTATGGACTAGTACCATGCAAGGAACCATATTAGTATGATGTATAAAGTATATTAAAAATAAATAGAATTTTAAGTAATTTGAGACAATATTTAATTATGCAGGTAATTATTTAATTATCAGATAACGGGACATTATCTAATTACCTAATAAGTGGATAAAGATTAATAATTCCCACCCCACACCTCCAAAAATGTGGCAACTGGCAACAACCTAAGGCAAGTGACTCTTTAGTCTTATTGATTAGGTGGCAATCAATTAACAAACAAAGGACACTTCATTTTTATACCATCCCTACAATCAATTACACCAAAAACATAATTTTAGTCTATCTTCTACCATTAGGACTTAGGACTTGAAATCCCACCATCGGGACCGTAATGACATCTAACATTGAACCCGCTAGACAAGCAAACGTTTCGGTTAACATAACTTATTTCCTTATTATTTAGCATTTAAAAGAAAAATGATATATGAGAACAATTATGAATAAATGTGCAGAAGGTATGAAATCTAACAACTCAGGTAAATAGCATTACAAAATTCTTAATAAAAATCCCCAGAACTAGTATCACAACTCCAAGGACTGTCTAAGAATGCTAACAATAAAGGTCTGAATAAACAAATACAACTCTCTGAGAAATACAAAGAAAAGACAGAAAGAAAAGAAATGAGATAGTGGGTGACGCCAAGGCCTGCGGACGCCTGCAGGACTACCTCAATGTCTCCGGTGGTCGGAAGGATACTCCGTCGATCAGTGTCCACAATTTCCAGTACCATGATATGCAACACATAAAGAAGTGCAGGTATAGCATCAGTACAACCGACCCCATATACTGAGTAAGTGCCGAGCCTAACCTCGGCGAAGTAGTGACGAGGCTAGGACACGACAAATAACAAATACCTGTGCAGTTCAATAATATATAGCAGGAATAATAACATAAAGTAAACAATTAAGTACAAAACATGGAAAACATGCTGGGGAGAAATGGCAACAACTACTGAAAAGTCAGGACAAGACAATAATTGAAATAATTAAATAGCAGCATGAATTAACAACCCTGAACAAATAAGTAAACAGAAACGCACGGCATGTCCCCTTGTGCTATAATATCACAAAACACGGCACGGAATATCCCCTCGTGCATAAATAAACAACATCACGGCACGGAATGTCCCCTCGTGCATAAATAAACAACAACACGACACGGAATGTCCCCTCGTGCATAAATATCAACAACATGGCACAGAATGTCCCCTCGTGCATAAATATCAACAACGCGACACTGAATGTCCCTCGTGCATAAATATCAACAACACGGCACGGAATGTCTCCTCGTGCATAAATATCAACAACACGGCACGTAATGTCCCCTCGTGCATAAATATCATAAAACAACAATTCACAGGAAAATAAACAATAAGAAACCTTAAATACACAGGAATAATCAACAAGAGTAATACTGTCCCGGCAAGGGACACAGCTATAACCAAACCTACACAAATATATAACTTACCAACATATCCCTCAACCGAACCATTACTCAAAAATACTCACAACTGAGAATTTCCATCAAATGAATAACTACCAAATGATATCAAATCCATAAACACTGTAAACTTCAATGAAAATCACATAATTACTCATATTCGACTCACGGGCATGCTTGACCACAACATATAGGTACTCTGCACCTCAACTATACATTGGACATGGAATAAACACGTAGCAAATAGGACTCAAGACCTATTCCCTCAAGCTAGGGTTAGGCCAAACACTTACCTCGACTCCAAGAATCCAAATCAAGCCTCTAGCACTGCTTTTCCTTTTGAACTCGACTCCAAATCGATCGTATCTGGACATAATCGACTCAATAACATCAATAAAGGCTAAACAATTCAATTCCAATGCTTAATTATAGGTTTCCCAACCTTCTTCCCAAAATCCCAAAATTCGACCCCAGGCCCGCTTGGTCAAAACATCAGGTTCGGATCAAAACCCGATCACTCATTCACCCACGAGCCCGAATATATAATTTGTTTTGAAATTCGACCCCAAGAAGAGATCAAATTCCCAAATAATCGAAAAGCCCTAACTGTACGAAATACCCAATTTTCTACCTTAAATTCCATGTTTTTAGGCCTAGAATCTAATGGGTGTTAATAAAAATGAAAGAAAACAAGGTTAGATTTACTTACCTAAGAGGTTATGGTGAATAAGCTCTTCAAATATCGCCTAAGAGGTGTGGAGAAGATGAGGTTTATGAAAAATGGCCAAATTCCCATTCTAAGTGTTCTGTTTTTAGACTTAAAAATCACTGGGTGAATTACATCAGTGCGTTCGCGGCGTGTGATCCGCATTTGCACAGGCTATCCTAACTTTCCCATCGCGATCGCGCCTAAACAGGTGCGTTCGCATAGGCATTGCACCACCCATCCCCCCAGACCTGTTAACCCTGTGCGTTCGCGACTAGTTGATGCGTTCGGATAGGGTCATCTCCTTATAGGTCTGCATTCGCACCCAAGGGGTTGTGTTCGCAGAGTGTTTAGCCTACCCTAACCTCTAGACCCCAGACTACCCGGTGCGTTCGCACTCCCTTGAGTGCGTTCGGATAGGGCAATCTTCTGGTCACCAGCAACGGCCATTTAACACTAGATGTTTACCACTTATTAACACCCCGACACCTACCTAAAACTCACCCGAGCCCTCGAAGCTCAAAACCAAATATGCACACAACTTCAAAAATATCCTACGGACTTATTAGTGTGATTAAACCATAAAAATAACATCAAAAATAACGAATTAAACCTCAAAATCCATGAAAGTTCTCAAAACTTCCAAAACTTCCAAATTTTGCATTTAAGGTCCGAATCACATCAAACGAACTCTGTTTATTACCAAACTTCACAGGAAACACATATAAGTCATATCGAACCTGTACCGGGCTCCGGAACCATAATACGGGTCCGATACCACAGGTTTCACATAGGATTTCATTTTCAAAAACACCTTATATTTTTCATAAAACATTTTCTTTAAAAATTCATTTCTCGGACTTGGGACCTCGGAATTTGATTCAGGGCATACGCCCAAGTCCCCTATTTTCCTACGGACCCTCCGGGACTGTCAAATCATGGGTCCGGGTCAGTTTACCAAAAATGTTGACCCAAGTCAACTTTATTCAAATAATTATTATATAATCATCATTTGTTTCGGTTTTTAACATACCGACTTCCCGGCTACACGTCTGGGCTAGGCACGCACATAGAGGTGAGATAAAAGGAGGTTCTCATGACCTCGGAACACAGGTTTAGCTAGAAATACACGGGATGACATTTTGGGTCATCACAATCTCCACCTCTAAAACAAACGTTCGTCCTCGAACGGACATAGAAACGTACCTGAATCCGGGAAAAGATGGGGATATCGGCTCCGCATATCCAACTAGGACTCCCAGGTAGCTTCCTCGACAGGATGACCTCTCCACTGAACACGAACAATAGGATAAATCTTCGATCTCAACTGACGAACCTGCCGAGCTAATATGGCTACCGACTCCTCCTCATAAGTCAAATCCTTGTCCAACTGGACACTGCTGAAGTCAAGTACATAAGAGGGATCGGCAATATACTTCCGAAGCATAGATACATGAAACACCGGATGCACGACTGATAAACTCGATGGCTAAGCTAGTCTGTAGGCCACCTATCCTACTTTCTCCAGAATCTCAAAGGGACCAATGTACCTAGGGCTCAACTTGCCCTTCTTCCCGAACCTCATCACGCCCTTCATGGGCGACACCCGAAGCAATACCCGGTCACCAACCATGAATGCCAAATCACGAACTCTACGGTCTCTATAACTCTTCTGCCTGGACTGAGCTGTGCGAAGTCTCTTAATGATCTTCACCTTATCCAAGGCATCCTGGACAAATTCTGAACATAACAATCTAGCCTCTCCCGGCTCGAACCACCCGACTGGCGACTGACACTGTCTACCATACAACGCCTCACAAGGAGCAATATAAATGCTCGACTGGTAGCTGTTGTTGTAGGCAAACTCGGCTAAAGGAAAGAATTGGTCCTATGAACCTCAATAGTCAATGACACATGCTCGCAACATATCCTTCAAGATCTGAATAGTACGCTCGGACTGCCCGTCCGTCTAAGGATGAAATGTTGTGCTTAACTCCACCCGTGTGCCTAAGATACTCTCAACAAATTGTAGGTAAACTGAGTACCTCGATTAGAAATAGTAGACACGTGCACACCATGCAAGCGAACAATCTCCCTGATGTAGATATTTGCCAACTTCTCCGAAGAATACAAAACTGATACAGGAATGAAGTGTGCTGACTTGGTCAGCCTATCCACAATGACCCACACCGCATCAAACATCCTTTGAGTCCGTGGGAGCCCAACTACGAAATCCATGGTAACACGCTCCCACTTCCACTCGGGAAGCTCAATCTGCTGCATCAAACCCTCGGGTCTCTGGTGCTCGTACTTAACCTACTGACAGTTCAAGCACCGTGCTACATATGCCACAATATCTTTCTACATCCTTCACCACCAATAATGCTGCCGCAAATCCTGGTACATCTTTGCGGTGCCCGGATGAATGGAATACCGGGAACTATGATCCTCCTGCAAGATCAACTCATGAATACCATCAACATCAGGCACACAAATACGACCTTGTATCCTCAAGACTCCCTCATCATCAACTATAACTTGCTTGGCACCTCCGTGCCGGACCGTATCTCTAAGAACATATAAATGAGGATCATCATACTGCCGGTCCTGAATACGATCAAACAATGAAGAACGGGCCACAGTATAAGCCAAAACACTGCCAGTCTCTGAAACATCCAATCTCATGAATCGATTGGCCAAGGCTTGAACATCTAAAGAAAGCGCTCGCTCCCCGACCGGTATATAAGCAAGACTACCCATGCTGGCTGACTTCCGGCTCAAAGCATCGGCCACTACATTGGCCTTTCCCGGATGATATAGAATGGTAATGTCATAATCCTTCAACATCTCTAACTATCTCCTCTGTCTCATATTCAACTCTTTCTTCTTGAATAGATACTGAAAACTCTTGTGATCCGTGCCACCAACCCAGATGTACCCGATTCAGTGATGACACTGACGACACCTCACAGGACACACCATGCAGATAATGCCTCCAAATTTTCAGCACATGGACAATGGCTGCTAACTTTAAGTCATGAACTGGATAGTTCTTCTCATGAATCTTCAACTGAAGAGAAGCATAGGCTATAACCTTGCCATTCTGCATCAACACTACACCAAGTTCAACCCGTGAATCATCACAATAGACGGTATATGGCCCTGAACCTGTGGGCAAAACTAACACCGGTGTCGTGGTCAAGTCTGTCTTGAGCTTCTGAAAGCTCGCCTCACACTAATCTGACCACCTGAACTGGGCACCCTTCTGAGTCAACCTGGTCATCGGGGTTGTGATAGATGAAAAGTCCTCCACAAACCAGCGATAATAACCTGCTAAGCCCAAGACACTCCGAATCTATGTAGCTGAAATGGGTCTAGGCCAATTTTTGACTGCTGAAATATTCTTGGGATCCACCTGAATACCTTCTGCCGACACAAAGTGGCCTAGAAATGCAACTGAACTCAACCAGAACTTGCACTTCAAAAATTTGGCATACAACTGACTGTCCTTTAGAGTCTGGAGGACGACTCGAAGGTGCTGCTCATGCTCCTCTCGACTGCGAGAGTAAATCAATATATCATCAATGAAAACTATAACAAACAAATCCAAAAGGGTTTGAACACTCGGTTCATAAAATCCATAAAAGCAGCTGGGGAATTTGTCAACCCAAATAACATCACCAATAACTCATAATGCCCATACCGAGTGCGAAAGGCTGTCTTAGGGACATCAGACGCCCTAATCCTCAACTGATGGTAGCCTGATCTCAAGTCAATCTTGGAAAACACTGTGTCATCCTGATAGTAACCTTGTTTAATTGCCGGTAGTCAATAAACATTCTCATTGTGCCATCTTTCTTCTTAACGAACAACACTGGCGCACCCCAAGGAGAAACACTAGGCCTGATAAAGCGTTTAGCTATCAAATCCTTCAACTCCTTTAACTCTGGCAGGGCCATACAATATGGCCGTGTAGAAATGGGTTGAGTGCTCGGAGCCAAATCAATGCAAAAGTCAATGTCCCTGTCGGGTGGCATACCCGGTATGTCAGCAGGGAATACCTCTAGAAACTCACAAACAATGGGCACAAACTCCATAGGAAGAACCTCAGTACTAGAATCACGCACATAAGCCAAAGAGGACAATCAACCCTTCTCGACCATGCGTCGAGCCTTCATATATGAGATAACTCTGTCAGAAGAATGACTAGGAGTCCCCCTCCACTCCAAACGGGGTGCTCCCGGTAAGTCCAAGGTCACAGTCTTGGCATGACAATCCAGAATAGCATGATAGGGAGATAACCAATTCATCCCTAAATAACATCGAAATTGACCATATCAAGGAGTAAAAGATCTACACGGGTCTCAAGACCACCAATAACCACTATGCATGAACGGTACACTTGATATACCACAATAGAATCACCCACTGGTGTAGAAACATATAAAGGAGCACTCAGGGATCACAGGTCATAATTAGATAAAGAGCAAAATATGAGGACACGTAGGAAAATGTAGACCTCGGGTCAAAAAAAACCGAACCATCTCTGCTGCAAACTGAAACCATACTTGTAATAACTGCATTAGAGGCCTCAGCTTCAGGTCTTGCGGGAATAGCATAGCATCAGGGCTGAGCCCCACCAATCTGAACATCCCCGGGTCGATCTACTGTGGGCTAACCTATACCCTTCATAGCCCGTCCTCCACCTCTAACTGTCTGGCCTCCACCTCTAGCACCTCGACCTCCACCCCTAATTGGCTGAGGGGGTGGGGATGCACCTGGTGCGGGAATCATAGCACGGGAACCCTGATACTGAGAACCACTAAAAGCTCGGGGGAAAATCTGGAAATGTGCCCCATACCACCGCATGTTAAGCAAGACCTCGGCTGCTGAGACTGCTGGCCCTGAAACTGTCCCTGTTGACCAGAATAACCACCCTGGAAGCTCTGATGCGGCGCTGCACTGATAGGAGTTGTTGGTGCACTACGGGATACCTGAAGTGTCGACTGGAATGGCCTAGGAGGATGACCTCTGCCAAAGGAATCTCTGCCTCCAGATAAGGCACCACTGAATCAACCAAAATGACGAGGTCTCTTGTCAGACCCCTGACCACTGCCCTGTGATAAGACCATCTCAATACGCATGGCCACATTGGCTGCCTCCTGGAACGAAATATCAGTACCTGTCTCTCTGGCCATCTAGAGTCAAATAAGATGAGCTAGCCCCTCAATAAACCTCCTCACCCTCTCTCGATATGGGGGGAGTATCATGATAGCATGTCGGGCCAAAGTGATAAACCGAGTCTTATAATGGGTGACTATCACAGACCCCTGCTGGAGACGCTCGAACTGCCTCCAAAGATCCTCTCTCTGGGTAACTGGTAGAAACGTCTCTAAGAACAACTCGGAGAACTGAGCCCAAGACAACGGAGAAGATGCAACTGGCCTGGTCAAGCAATAATCCTTCCACCAAGTATTGGCGGCACTAGAAAGACAGAATGTAGCAAAATCGACCCCATTGGTCTCCACAATCCTCATGTTCCGAAGAACCTCATAGCAATTGTCTAAAAAATCCTGGGGGTCCTCCGATTGTGCACCCATAAAATTAGTAGGAAATAACTTGGTGAACCGATCCAATCTCCACAAATCATCGGCAGACATAGCTGCTCCCTCAACTTCCTGTGCCAAAATACCCGGCAGAGCTACTCTAGTTGTCTGAGGTGCTGGAGTCTGGAACTACAAAGCTAACTGCTATGATGTGCGAGTAGCAGGAGTCTAGGCCCCTCCCCCAGCCTGAGAGATGGCTGGTGCTGTAAGAGGAAGACCGTCTTGAGCCACGCTCTCCATAAGGCCCACTAAGCGGACAAAAGTGTCCTGAAGAACCGGGGTGGCAATGAACCCCTATGGGACCTGAGATGGTCCGACTAGAATCGTCTGAGCAGGAACCTCACCGGAAAGGTCTACCTGTGAGTCCTCTACTGGGACTGCTGCTCTGGGTTGTGCCCTGCCCCTGCCTCGGCCTCTAGCACAACCTCTTCGTCATCCCCGACCCCTCGTAGGAGCTGCATCAGGAGGATCAGGCTGCTGATCGGTACATTAGGAAGCACGCATTCTCTCCATCTTCGAGAGAATAAAATAGAAACTCAATTAGTATTTAGAAATCAAATTGCACGACAGAGAAGATAAGATGTGAAGTTATTCCTAACTCTGCAGCCTCTGGGGGATAAGTACAGACGTCTCCCTACCGATCCCTCAGACTCTACCAAGTTTGTCCGTGAACTGTAAGACCTAAGCAACCTAGAGCTCTGATACCAACTTGTCACGACCTGAAATTCCACCATCGGGACCGTGATGGCGTCTAACGTTGAACCCGCTAGACAAGCCAACGTTCCGGTTTATATAACGTATTTCCTTATTATTTATCAATTAAAGGAAAAATTATATATGAGAAAAAATATGAATAAAAGTGCGGAAGGTATGAAATCCAACAACTCGGGTAAATAGCATTACAAAATCTTAATAAAAACACCCAGAACTGGTATCACAACTCCACGGACCAGATGACTACACCATGGCTACAATCTGGTACTGCTGCCAAGGTAAAGGATACTATTGTTGCTAATCAAGGCAATACACAAGATAAGGAAAAGGAAATTATGGTTGACAAAGTACCAGATTTTCAGAATATAGAACCAGGGGGACCAGGCCAAGGAGAGGCAATAGATGGAGCTGTCAACAAGGGGGATAAATCAACCAAGGAAGCTACAAAACAAAAAGTAATTGATGACACTAGTACTTTAAAGCCATGCCAGGTGACACAACAACAAGAACCACAATAGCCTGTTGTTATTGTCCATACAACTGAAGAACTAGTGCAAGTTGTAGATAATACTAAGGAGGGGGATGAGAATGCAGAACAAACAGTGAGGGATCTGGATGAGGAATCTTTAGCCCAAAACTTCTTGAATGTGGCCAGTCAGGGAGATCTCTCACCCAGACACATTGAAGAAGCTAAATCAGAAGCAAAAGGGAGAAAAAAAAAACAACAAAGAAGGCCCTACAATTCCACAAAGGGGGGTACAAACAAGAGGGACAATATCTAAATCCAAAAATCAATAATGGATGCACTTATTTGGAATGTTAGATCAGTCAACACAATGCAAGCATTTGAGAGGTCGATTACAATGCATAGACAGAAGCACTTTGAGTTTATTGGCATAATGGAACTAAGCTGTTGCAAATGTATCTAATAAAATATGGGCTTTTATTGATGAGGTGTTTGAAATATCAATTGTGTATGACATGGTGCAACAGATGACTTTAAATCTATACCATACAGAAACTCACGTTGAACTTATGTTGACTTTAATATATGCTAAATGTGATGCAATTGAGAGGATTGAACTATGGGATTCACTATATGCAATGTCCAGGGACATGACTACACCAGGGCTAGTGGGGGTGACTTCAATGTCATCTGGGATGAAGTAGAGAAATATGGTGGATTACCTGTGCACATCAATGAGGTAGATGATTTCAGGCATTGCATGAACACATCTAATCTAACTGATTTGGGATTCAAGGGAAGTATATATACATGGTGGAATGGTATATCTGAGGAAGATTGCATTTTTAAAAGGTTGGATAGGTGCTTTGGGAATGCAGAATTGCAAGCCACATTCCCAGGACTGGAAGTCACACACCTCTCCAAGATAGGGTCTGATCATTGCCCTATGTTGTTGAAATGTGACATAGAAGCAACACCAATTATCAAACCTTTTAAATTCCTCAATTTCTGGACAAAACATGAAACATTCAGAGGTGTGGTTAGGGAGAATTGGAGTTCTGATTTTATGGCTAATCCTTTTACATTGTTTAACTTTAAACTAAAGAAGGTTAAAAGGGCCTTGTCCACCTGGAGTAGAACAACCTATGGTGACATTTTTCAGAAGATAGCCAGCTTAGAAGAATTATTTCTGATGCATGAGAGACAGTTTTAGGAGAGGCCAACTCAGATGAACAGAGCTAGGTTACAAAAGGTGCAGGCTGAGATGATTAAATACTTAGAAATTGAGGAACAATTTTGGAAGCAAAAATATGGTATGATGTGGTTCAAAGATGGGGATAGAAACACAAAACTCTTTCATGCACAAGTTAATGAAAGAAGGAAAAGGTTAAAACTAACAAGGATCAAGGACAGTGGGGATAACTGGATAGAGGAGCCAGAGCAGATTGCTGAAGAAGCTGTAAAGTTCTACAAAGTTTAGTTTACTGAGACTGTAATCCCTACTGACTTCAGCATACTAAACCATGTGCCTTCTCTGGTCAACTGGGAGCAGAATGAAAAACTTATGGCTATGCCAACAACTGATGAGGTAAAACAGGCTATAATGGGACTAAATGCAGACTCAGCAGGTGGTCCAGATGGTTTTACATGTGCCTTTTATCACACTTGTTGGGATATAATTGAAGAAGATGTGGTTGCTATGGTTAGAGCTTTTGTCTGTGGGCAACAACTACCAAAGTATGTGACTCACACAAATTTGGTATTATTGCCCAAGAAAAAGGAAATCAGTACCTTTGCAGACTTGAGGCCAATTGGCCTTAGCAACGTTTTCAACAAAATATTCTCCAGAGTGATTCATGAAAGAATGGTGGAATTGTTGCCAAGTCTTATTTCAGATGAGCAAGCAGGATTTGTAAAGGGTAGAAGCATAGTTGAAAACGTACTACTTACACAGGAAATCATAACTGATATCAGATTGAGAACTAGATTTGGACCTAATGTGGTGATAAAGCTGGACATGGCCAAAGCATATGATAGATTGTCCTGGTTGTTCCTAACCAAAATGCTAAGGAAGCTAGGCTTTGCTGAAAGTTTCATTGGGCTAATTTTTGATTTGGTTGGTAATAATTGGTATTAAATTCTTGTTAATGGCTAGGCACATGGATTTTTCAACTCAACCAGGGGGGTGAAGCAGGGTGAACCACTATCACCAACCCTATTCATACTTGCAGCAGAAGCACTATCAAGAGGCCTCAATGCATTGCATCAGGACAGGAGATTTCATGGATTTGGGCTGCCAAAGTGGAGCCCAAAAATCAATCATTTGGCATATGCAGATGATACTATAGTCTTTTACTCTTCGAACCCACGGTCACTGAGATTGATTATGCAAGTCCTACATTTCTATGAAGCAGCATTAGGTCAGCTGGTTAATAAAGCTAAGTCAGCTATCTATATGCATCACCTGACTAATGTGGAGGTAGTAAGGAAGGTGGAGAAGATTACAAGAATAGGGAGTAAGGAATTTCCTTTTACATACCTAGGCTGTCCTATTTTCTATGCTAGAAGGAAAATGGATTATTATCAAGACCTAATGAAAAAGGTGATGGACAAGCTACAGTCCTGGAAAGGCAAATTGTTATCCATTGGGGGTAGGGCTGTCCTGATTGCTAATGTATTACAATCTATGCCAATCCACTTATTATCTGTTGTGAATCCTCATAAGAATGTAATTAATAGGCTGCATAAAATCTTTGCTAAGTTCTTTTTGTGCAGTGACATAGGAGGGAACACAAGACATTGGGCATCATGGACTACCTTATGCATGCCAACAGATGAGGGGGTTATTAGGTTCAGATCATTGCATGATGTGTCTAATGCACTATTTTGCAAGCTTTGGTGGAACTTCAGGACTAAGCCTAGCCTATGGATCTCCTTCATGAGCCAAAAGTATTGCAAAAAGCATAATGCAGTAGTGGTGCCCTGGAGAGATGGTTGACATGTCTGGAGGAAAATGCTTGAATGTAGAGACTTGATAGAGCACCAGATACTATGGAAACCAAGAATGGGGTCATCCTTTTTTTGGTTTGACAATTGGACAGGGTTGGGAGCACTATACTTTCTAGTACCACAAGATTTTGTCATTGATGAAGAAGTATAAAATGTCTATGAATTGGTAGAACAAGGTGCTTGGAGACAAGATAGGTTATTGGAGTTGTTGCAGAGGACTTAGCTAGGCAGATAATTGACAATGTTCCTGTACCAGAATTGCAAACACATCTGAATACACCCTATTGGATGCTAGAAAGTAGAGGGAAATTTTCAGTAAAATAAGCATGGGAATACATTAGAAGAAGGGATCATCAGAGGGAGGCATATAGAATGATTTGGGTCAAAAGACTACCTTTCAAAATTTCCTTCTCTATGTGGAAAGTTTGGAAGGCAAAGCTACCTTTGGATGCTTTTATGAGAAGGTTGGGGTACTTTATGCCCTCCAGATGTTGGTGTTGTGCACAACCAACTGAAGAGACTTTGGGACACTTGTTTTTCACTTCAAATGCAGCCTCAATAGTGTGGAAATATTTTTTAGCTAGAGCAGGAGTAAGGTTAGAGGGGCTGAATTTGCACCAGGCAATTACCAGATGCTGGACAACCCAAGTGTTACCAAGGATGAAGCCAATTATACAAGCATTGCCATAATGCATTATTTGGGAACTTTGGAAGAGGAGAACTAGTTGGAAATATGGAGATGATGTGTATGTTAATAGAGTGATCTATCAGGTGACAACAACAATCCAGGGGCTTGTGCAGGTAAGGAAACCTGGGTTACGGGTTCCTCACAGGTGGGATGAGATATTGGCACTACTGCAGAACTATACACCAAGGCTGAAATTTGAGAAGGTGCTATGGGAACTACAAGAAGAGGGATGGACAAAAGTGAATACAGATGGTGCTTGCAGAGGTAACCCTGGAAGAAGCTCTATTGGATTCTGTTTGGGAGATTAAAGAGGTGACCTCATATATGCAAGTTGAAGGGAGATTAATGAAGGATCAAATAATGAGGCTGAGGCATCAGATATCCTGGAGGCTTTGAGAATGTGCAGGGAGATGGACTACAATCAAATATGGTTGCAGACTGATTCACTGATCATTAAAAATGTTGTGGAAAGAGTTTGGGAACCTCCTTGGAACATTGTTCATCAAATGGAGGAAATCTGGAGACTTAAGGAAGAGTGCAGCCTTAGAGTAACACACATCTATAGAGAGGGCAACAGGCTGGCAGATCACCTGGCTAATTATGCATTGGATCATGGAAATATAGAGTGTCATAGGTTTTAGGATTTGGATACAATGGGTAGAAGGATACTTAATGATGACAAGGGACAATGTCCATATCTAAGAGTAACAGTGGCAAGAAATTGATGACAATGATGAGGAGATGCAGCTGGAGTAATAGGGGACAGGAGGATACATATTATCATGTTCAAACCTGTAAAAAGGAGAGCATGGTAACACAAGGTTTTACTAACATAGTTTGCTTTTTTGCAGGTACCAAAGTTGAGTGGTTGTCCTATGTCCTAGGGAAACTCTTATTGGTGGTATTAATGTTTTACATTCATTCCAAGGGAGGGACTGAGGAACTAGACAACTACTTGATAGCATGGAGACATCAAAAGATGACAGTACATAATCCTATAATGCTCAGAAAGTCTAATCGAATTGAGCAGGACAGGGTTACTGGACAGCTGAACAAAACAAATGGTCAGTGGTCAAAATTGTTTGAGCCAACTTACCAATGCAAGAAAGGGGTTGATACTATAATGGGGCTCAAAACAAAAGTGGCCAGGTCCAGCAGTAATGATCAGCAGTATTCACAATTATGGAAGACAAGAAGACATAGGGTGATTCACAAACTGCCCAGAATGTTTAGTCGAAATGGCAATAATACACAAAATCACGGAAGTTAAGAAGATATAAGGTGACTGGGTGGGAGATATATTATGGATACAGAATAAGACAGACTGGAAGACACCTAACAAGCTGCCCAGAACATCTAATCGAAATGGGCAGCAATGCAGAGATACAAAATCACAAATAGGGAGCAGGAAGGTACATAGGAGAAGGAGCAGCAGTTGGGATAGGCATACAAGCAGCAAGGCAGGATCACAGGATGACACAAAACAGGATCAGGAAAGAAATCAAACACCAACCAAGGAACATATTACTAGATGGGCGAAAAAGGGGAGACATGCAAAGGAGATAGGGCAACAAAAAACACATATATATTACGGCCTAGAATGTTTAAACAAAATAGGCAAAAACATAAAACAAGAAGCTATAAGGTGGATACAAGGAAGAGGTACAATAAAATGAAGAATAAGGGGGATAGAGAAGAGGGGACACAAATGAAGCAAATTAGAACAAATAAGAGCAGCAAACTATCATCAGACCTTTATGTACAAATCAGAAATGATGAGTACATGAAGGTCTGTATTTATACTAACCATGTTTTCTTTTTTTGCAGGTATAAACATTGAAAGCATAATATGGCACCAATTACAACCCTTAAGGGTGCTTTCTCAAGCACTAGAGGCAGGAAAAATGACATGCATGTGGGAGGAAAACAATGAGGAAATGGAAATTGCCAGGATACAGCAGAAAAGTAACAAATGACCACATATTGAGTTACTTACCAGCTCATCGGCGTAGATTTGGAACAGTCGAAGCCATGGAAGTCGATGTGAAGCAGCTCGGGCAGGTGAGTGATAACATAAGAAGAATCAAAGGGGGAGGAAATGGAAACAGACACGCCAGCAAAAATGAAAAAGATAACCTGAGATTGAGGAACTTACGAGCTCGAGGGCTTCGACACACTATCAGCGCCATTGAAGAGAAGCAAAGCAAGATGCTGAAACATTTTTGCTCAACAGGGCTGGAATCGAGCTGGATTAGCATGGTGCAAAGTACAAATCAGCTAGGAAATGGAATAAGCTAAAACAAGACAGAAATGAAAGATACAAGCTCATATTTAAGAACTCACCAGCTCGTCTGTGTGAATTAGGGACCGTCGCAGCCATGAAATTGCAACAAGAGAAGAGGAAGAAGAAGCTAGGGCAAGAGAAAGAGGAAATAGGAAATAGCGTCTGGAAACTTCGGACAATGCAAATTAATAGGACATTGGGTTATTACCGTTACACAGGCTCATTAATTGGGCTACCATATGCTTTGGGCTGCTTTGGTAACGGGCCCAGGCAGGGCATCACAGGAGATATTAAAATTGGCTAGTCTTACGGAGGAAATCAATGCGAAATTTGGCTACAAGTGCAACAGGCCTGGAAATAAAAGTGGCTATCAGGTGTAATCGAACAACATCAAATAATGGAGTGGGCCTTAGTTAGGCAGATGCAACACTTTGGGCTTTTATTACCCCTAACTAGGCTATTGTTAGATCAATTTATTTGGGTTAGTATCTCATATAGTTATATTAATATTGGGCCTCATAGACCCAATTTTAATATACTTTATGATTTTTCATTTTCTAGATTCCTACTTAGTATAGGAAAACATACATTATGTGTTATTTTTTTTATTTGTTATAAATAAAACAACTACTAGGTACCCAACCTATTAGTTAAATTTGTTAAAAAAACTCCACGGACTGACTAAGAATGCAAACAACAAAGGTCTGAATAAACAAATACAATTGTCTTAGAAATACAAAGAAAAGACAGAAAGAAAAGAAATGAGATAGTGCGTGACGCCAAGACCTGCGGACGCCTGCAGGACAACCTCAGTGTCTCCGATGGACTGAAGGATACTCCCTCGATCAGTGTCCACAAGGTCCGGTACCGTGATCTGCAATACATAAAAAAGTGCAGGTGTAGCATCAGTACAACCGACCCTATGTACTGAGTAAGTGTCGAGCCTAACCTCGCCGAAGTAGTGGTGAGGCTAGGACACGACAAAATAACAAATATATGTGCAGTTCAATGTACCGAAGGTACCAACCTCTATCCTTATCGTCATCAGGGGTTACCAACACTCTTTTACTCCTGGCAGCCTAAGTAAAAATCCCTTGACGAAATAAGGTCGGGTAATAAAGATGAATGAGATCATTAAAGGTGAAAGGAACTGAGGCTAAAGTTGCTAAACATCTGAGACACGCAGCAACCCACCACACAAGAAGATCGACTTGTCCTAAGCAAATTTTGAAAAAATGACAGAAGTCGATGATGACTGGATCAATAGGAGGTTTAAACCCTAAAGTAAAAGGGTAATTATAAACGAAAGAATACCCGTCTTGTAAGACGTTATTCTTTGGTTTCTATTCAGAATGATGATAGGGAAATCAGACTTCCAAGAACATTCCCTGCGAACAAGGGGGATCAAACCTTCGGTGATAAGGGTAGGGTACCTATCAGCACTATAAAGGGATAACGACCGATCTGTAGGGACCTGACTATCCCGAGTGAAGGTAAACTTAGCAGGAATGATTTCATCAACTCGTGGTTCACGTAAGGTTTCCTGATGTTCTCTACCCCTAGACGAAGATCTGGATGCCCTAGCTCTTGGAGAAAATAAAGACCTAGCAGAAGGAGGAAAAATAATCTGGGAAGAGGAAGAACCTCTTAAAGGAGTACAGCCTAAACTCCTTAGTCTACCACCTCTCCGGCTCCGCGTCGGAGCAGAAGAAGGGGTCAAATCATCCACATTTATCACTCCTTTAGGTTGGTACAAAGAAGACATATTTACGAAGACAAGGGAAAAAATCTTTACAAATAAAGAAGACAAGTTAGAAGTTTTTCGTGAAAGTAAAGAAAAGAAAAGAGGTATTTATACTTGAAGAGAACCGTCAAACGTGGGAAAAAACAATGATGTGAAAGCCAGAATTGAAGGTGTCACTTCGTGACTGATGCAGCCGTAAAAAGCCCTAAAAGGCGCCGAGTAATTGTAGAACCAACCCGGAGGGGACACGTGGCTTGTGCATTAAATGGAAGTGACAAGCAACGCCTATGTTCAGAGAAGGATACAATTTTTTGAGGTGAAGCGGCGGCAAAATATTCCCGCCATAAATACGTATCCACTTACCAAATATTAATCGATAAATAAACTGTAAGTGGGGGGACTATCTGTATTGGTAAAAAAAGCTTCACACGTATGATAATTCTTGTTGACTCAGCCAGTTACGTGGACCAAGGAAAACATGACAGTTGGAAGTGATTCTATAAAGAGGTATGGAACAAAGAGGCACGGTACAATATACCTACGGAGTAATCAGCTACGAGAAACTCAACCTGATTGAGACAAGGAAGATACACGGATAGAATGAATCCGGACAGAGCTACGGGCAGATTCAGAAATCTCTAGTTAATGACTCACACGTTACACAACCTTCACGCAACAGTTACAGTTATTATTTGTAACGTTACATTAATGTAATAATTATTCATTAATGTGCCATAATTGCAAGGGGAAGACATTATATTAAGGAAATTCTCTATATAAGGGAATAAAATGTAACTTGTAAGGACATCCAAACTACGAAGACAATACACTTTACTTTTATGCGCATCATACTATTGTCTTTTTCCTTACTGTTTCTTACTTATCATTATTTCCTTGGTTATCAGAAACCCGTGTTCATCCTAAAAATAGATTTAGTCAAAGGACCTAATTCTTTGGTTAAACAAGAATATCATACGAATTTTCTCTACTCCATGTGTGTTAAGGCTATCCCTTCCTTCTTTATGGCATGATTCAAATCATACAGAAGAAATGAGCAAACGCACGGTTTCCATAAATTACTCTATTCATAGAAATACTAGAGGTGTCTATATTTTTGATTCCCTATGTGAATTATTATTATCTTCTGTTCATGGGTCCTAGAAAAAAATACGTATTTGATAATGTTTATCTGAAATGTATATTGATTTTTATGGCATTCCGAGTAAATCTTACTAATGTATTTCTTATACATTTTATGCATTTATACATACACATTGACCCATGACCAGATGGCGTTATATACGCATATATATGTATATTATATTTATATGGGATATGGGACAAGGTTACGGCGTTATATACGCAACACCACCTGATCAGTTGGTATATGTTGATGATGTTGCCCACAGTGGCCGAGACGATATGATGGGATGTCCTCAGTGGCCTGATGATGTTATGTACACCTATACCGATGCATGACACGACATTTATATGCATGTGCATGAAATTATAAATGTTCTTGAATTTACAAAGTTATTCGGATTTATATATGGATTTCTTTATTCCATGTTTCATCTATGTCTTTTACGTACCGATTTTCATGCCTTACATACTCAGTACATTTTTCGTACTGATGGCCTATTTTACGGGGCATGCATCTCATGCATGCAGGTGCAGGAAGGAAAGCTGACGATCCCCCTTCTTAGGATCCTTGATCAGCGAGAGTTGGCATGCTCCACTTGATCCGAAACTGCTTTTGATTTTGGTATGATATGCTTGTATACATATATGGGTATGACGTGGCTCTGTCTCGTCTTTGTACAGTTGTGTTTCCATTAGTGGTATGTAGAAAGTTATGTATAGTTGGATAGTACGTGGCATCTTCGGCTTTCAGTTTTTGGTATATAGTTGTCTATAGCGGCCTTGCCGCCTCGCCCACTGTAAATCGCACGTATATGTATATGTCTTTTGGACAGGTTTTCCTCGCGCATGTTATTCTCGTAATTCAGTAGTAATTATTCATGTTTATATCTTAGTTGCATGTTTAAGGGTGTTCGACAGGTAGGACTCGGGCACCTGTCGCGGCCCATCGGTTTGGGTCGTGATAGGGAGGAAGTTGAGGCCAACTGCCGAACCTAGTCCTTGAGGTCAGGAACTGCTCGAGACATCTAGGAGACCGCTGTATGACAAACAAAAACATTACATAAAGCAAAAATGGCAATATGAAGACTGATAGGTGAGATGTTACTTACGCTCAGGGTTCCACTTCTCGGATAACGATGGTTTTTCCTTTGGGATGAAGTCACAGGTCCTCACCCGAACAAACTGGCTCATCCCAACCCGGTGCTTATCCTCATCGACACTCGAGAACAAAACCTTGGTGGCTCGGTGTTGAAGCTTGATCAAACCTCGAAAGAGTCGAGGTCGATATTGCCTCATGAGATGGTTTAGGGTGAAAGGCAACCCCTCGATTTTATTAGAAAAGAACTGGAGCATGATTATAATGCGCCTTAAGGAGGGATGAACTTGGTCGAGGGTAACTCGATACCTCTTGCAGAAGTCTATAATCACCGGGTCGAGAGGACCCAATGTGGAGGGGTAAGTGTAAACACTTTGGAACCCCTCCACATGGGTGGTAACACTCTCTTCGGGAGCATGGATCTGTACCACGACGTCGGCCCCCAGTTATAGTCTCCCTTCCAGCCTCGAAATAGCCCGTTGTTATCGAGCAGATATATCTCGACACATGCTCACATCGACCAGGGACCGATGGAGGATTCTCGACCGTGAAGTTTGATATTAAAACACATGGGCCGGGAACATACTCGTGAGGGAGCGGTTCCACGGGTGTTTTGTCACCGGCCGACCGGGAAGAAGAGGAAGAAGCCTTCTCTTTTTGTGAGATGGTTTTGAAGGTTTTTGCCATTGATGTGGGTTAAGAAAGCGGAAAGAGGTGAAACTTGGTATTTTGATACTAACAAAGTTGACTCAACGGGTGGCGAAAGAGAAGAGATGGAGAGAGTTTAATGGACTTAGAAAATTTGATGAAGGTGAAAGAACAACTGTGATTCAACAAAAGAGTCAATATTTATAGATTTACGGTGACGGTCCGGCGGTGCTAGTGGCCGACCGTCCACTGAAAAGAATTAATAGTTTGGGGAACTGTACCGACAGGACATTTCGCTCACCTCTGTCGCTTACGTCACAAGTATGACATCACTATCCAGGTCTCCAAAATATCGAGGTTCAAGTCATTTCTTATCATTTTACTCTAGGAAACGAGGGGACTATCTGTATACGGTTGAAATCGGGGCTACTCAATTTCACTCTTTGATCGATATAGGAATGTAACGTTAAAGAGCTAGGACATCGTCCGAAATCGAAGCCTCTTTTCAGACCGAGGTCAACATCAATAATCGAGGCCAGAAAGAGAGAGACTCAAGAGTGACATCGGTATAGCTTGATAACGGAAAGGGCGAGATATCCGCGATTGGTCAAGGATCGTGGAGTGAATCTCAGAACAGATCAATTTACGGCGGTAATGAAATGAAAATTGCCACTTATCAACAAAAATTTCATGAGGAAGTCCTAATATCAAAAAGTCACAAAACCCGAAAGTCCATCCACTCACAAGTCTAACCATACAAAATTTATCGAAATCCAACAACAAAAGGTCATTCAAATCCCCAAACTCAACTCTCCAAATCCCTAGCCTCAAACCCCAAATTACACCATAAAAGCACACAAACTAGGCTGGAAAATCAATGGGGATTCAAGATTATTGATAAAAAACGAGCACAAGCGACTTACCTCAAGAATCTCTTCAAAAAACCTCTCAAAAACCTCCAATATCCGAGCTCAAAGTGTTAGATATGGACAAAAATCTCGGAACCTCATATTTATATGTTTTGCCAAGGTCTTTCGCACCTACGGCCCAAATCCCGATCCAGCGGGCTCGCTTCTGCGAGGAAAAGTTCACTTCTGCGGAAACCACTAATATCCTCAGCTACTCACCTGTGCACCCCTATCTTCTTCTGCGGAAGCGCTTCTGCGACATTCCCGCATTTGTGTCATCGCAAGTGCGAAAGGAACCTCGTTTATGTGGCCACTGCCAAACTTCCTCCTTTCGCTTGTCCGAGCTCCTTCCCGCTTCTGCGGCCTCGCACCTGCTATGAGACTTCTGCATGTGCGATTACACCAGCTGAGTCCAAACTTCAGTAATTCCTCAACTCTAACTCCAAGTCTGTTAACTACCTGAAATCAACCCGAGGCCCACATGACCTCAACCAAACATACCTGTAAGCACGTAATTTTTGACCTGCCACGTCTTCAAGCTATATTAGTAGTTTCACATATTTTATATATTTATTTATTTGAGTTATTTTAATTTTTCTAGGATTCCAATATACTATCTTTATTTTCATTTTATTCGGTCTGTTTTAGTATTTTATATAATCAAAAATACAAAAATATTTTCATTTCTATTGAGCTCATTAATCCTTTTATAATGATGTTATTTTAATTCTACTAGGATTTTAAGTTACTTATTGTAACGACCCGACCAGTCGTTTTGAGCTCTACTGCATTCTTCGACAGTTTGAGGTCATGAGCAGCTTCACCTCAGGTATTATGACTTGTATGCGTGATCGGAATTGAGTTTTGGGAAGTTCGGAGTTGGTTTAGGGAGAAAATTCTCATTTCTGAAGATTTAAGTTGGAAAGTTGACTAAGACCGGATTTTTGGGTAAAAGACCCGAAATCAGGATTTGAAGGTTCCAACAGAGTTGTACGATGATTTTGGACTTCGCCGTATGTTCGGATCGGGTATTGGATGGCCCGGTAGCGTTTGAAAGCCTATTCTGGAAGTTAGCCTTTGGAAGAATTTTATAAGTTTGGGTTGAGGTGCATTTCAGTATTGTAGATGTCCGTTTGGGATTCCTAGTCTGGGAATACCTCCGTATGGTGATTCTGGTATTGGGAGCGCGATCGGAAATAAATTCGGAGGCTCGTAGGTCATTTTGGAGTCATTTTGCTAAAGTTAGAAATTTGAAGGTTTTTGAGGAGTTGACCGGAAGTAGGCCTTTTGACATGGGGTTAGATTCTGATTCCGAAAGTTGGAGTAGGTCCGTAATGTCTGATGCGACTTGTGTACAAAATTTGTGGTCAAACGGGCGTGATTTGATAGGTTTCATCATCGAATGAGAAAGTGTGAAGTTCTAAAGTTCATAAAGCATGAGTTGGAGTGCAATTCGTGATATTAGCGTTGTTTGACGTGATTTGAGGCCTCGAGCAGGTCCGCATTATGTTTTGGAACTCATTGTTGTGATTGGACGAGTTCCCGGGAGCCTCGGGTGGATTTCGGGCGGTTAACAGATCGAATTCAGAGATTTGAAGAAGAGGGAATAGACTGAGCTTGGCTGGGGGCTGAGTAGACGTGGCCGAGTTTAACTGTGACCGCACCTACGATGGAAATTTCCACAGGTGCGGAGCCGTAGAAGTGGCAGGTGGACCGCAGGTGCGAATAATCGCTGGGCAAATTCTTTTAAAAGACGGGGCCTGGGCTCATTTCAACCTCATTTCCTCTATGGGAGTCGATTTTGGAGAAACTTTGGAGTTTTATTTTCATCATCAAGCATGAGGTAAGTGGTTTCCATTAGTTTTGAGTTAAATACAAGGTTTATATATAGATTTAGTCATGGAAATTTGTAGAAATTGTGGGATTTGGAAGTAAAACCTAGCATTGGCATTTTCGAATTTTGACCACGATTTTAGACATGAAACCTAGAGTAAATTATATATTCGAGTTCGTGAGGTTATGGGTAAAGTATATCTTCAAAGAATTTCGGAATCCGGGTACATGGGCTCGAGGGCGATTTTTATCGACTTTTCGATCGGGGTTAGGAATTGTTATAAATTGAATTATAATGGGTATTTGAGCATACATTAATGGGTTGTATAATTATCAGCTAGTTTTGGAGCGTTGTGCATCGATTTCAGTCATCGGAAAGGCTTGGAAGCCGGTTGTGGAACTTCAGAGCGAGGTAAGTTTCCTTTCTAACATTGTAAGAAGGAATTTTCCCCATAGGTAAAATAATTAATTATGTACTACTATTTGTGGGGGCTACGTACGCACGAGGTGACGATAGTCTGTGCGTAGCTACCATTATGCTTATGTCCGGGTAGTCTAGGACCCAAAATCAAGATTTACTTGCCGTACTTGTAATTTTACTGATAAATTTAAAATGTCTAAATAATATTGAATTTGAAAATGAATTTCTAAAAAGATTAAACACCAGCTTCCTTACCATTAAAAAAGAAATTGTCATTTCCTTGGGTAATTATTTTCCTAATGAAGTCTGGTTTGAGTGTTTGAATGTGTGTATCTATGAGTACATGTGTCGCATGTATGATTCGCGAGCGGGGTAACTCTATTATTTATATTTGACTGCGTCGCACGTATGATTCACGATCAGGGTAATAGATGCATCTATGGTTCGCGTCGTTCGACCCTCCGACGGTGCACATTTTATTATTCTGTTAGATCGGGCCGTTGTGATGACCCAAAAGGTCGTCCAATGATAATTTAGCTAAATCTGTGTTTCAAGGCCTCGAAATCCTCCGTTAATCTCACCTCGATATGAGTGCGCAGCTCGGGCGTGTAGCCGGGAAGCTTTGATGTGAAAACTTGATGAAAAATGGAATTTCTAATAATGAATTGATTAAAGTTGACGTTGGTCAACATTTTTGGTAAACGGACCCGAACCCAAGATTCGACGGTCCAGGAGGTTTTATAGAAAAATATGGGACTTGGGCGTATGCCCGTAATAGAATTCTGAGGTCCCAAGTCAGAGAAATAGATTTTTAAAGAAAATTATTTTCTGACAAATATAAAGGTTTTTGAAAATGAATTTTTATGTGAAAACTGTGTTACCGGGCCCGTATTATGGTTTCGAAGCCCGAAACAAGTGTAATATATGTTATATGAGTTATCTGTAAAGTTTGGAGTAAAACGGACTTAATATGACGTGTATCGGATCAAAATTGGAATAATTTATCTTTATGAAGTTTTAAGAAAATTCTATGAGTTTTTGAGTGTAATTCCTTGTTTTTGATGTTATTTTGGAGGTTTATTTACTTGAATAAGTCCGTAGGATGTTTATGAGGTTGTGTGTGTAATTGGTTTTGAGCCCCGGGGGCTCGGGTGAGTTTCGTGTAGGTGTCGGAGTGCGAAGAGGTAAGAAAAATCTTGTGTTTTTTGTTGTTGCTGGTGTCTGGGATTTTGTACAATGCGATCGCATTAATGCTTCCGCGATCCCATAGGTTTACATTGAGGGGGAGGTCAGTTCCTCTATGCGATCGCATAGCACTGTTCGCGATCGCATAGAGGTATAAGAGGTCTGGGCGGGGGCTGGCTAAGTACTCTTCGCGATCGCAAGGACTAGTCCGCGATCGCATAGGGTGGAGTCCTTGAGCTATGCGATCGCAGTCACTTGTTCGCGATCGCAGTGAGGGGGGATCCTAGGTTCTTCTTCGCGATCATATTCTTTCAGGCTCGATCGCAGAGTGTAGGGGCCAGACTCTCCGCGATCGCATACCCTTTCCCGCGATCGCGATGCACATTTTTCCCCAGTCATTTTTAAAAGCCAAAAACAGAATTCTAATACGGGGATTATCACTTTTTCACCATCTCCTTCCTCTCCAAGACCCCATAGGCGATTCTCAAGTGAGTTTTCTTCCATAGCCACTTGGGTAAGTGATCTTAACTCTAATCTCTTCCATTTCCCTTCATCAATCACTAGAATCTAGGTCTAATAACATGAAATCAAGGTAGAAACTATGGGTTTTTGGGTAGAGTTAGGTTTATGGAATTTTTGGGGAATTCAACCTCATTTTGGGGTCGGATTTCAAAACAAATTGTATACTCGGGCTCGTGGGGGAATGGGTTATCGGGTTTTGGTCCGAACCTCGAGTTTGGACCAAGCAGGCCCGGGGTCGGATTTTTTGTGTTTTTGGAAGAATGATAGAAAATGTATAAGTAGGCTTTGGAATTGGTTTATTGAGTGATTGTTGATGTTAATAAATCAATTATGTCTAGATATCATCGATTCGGAGTTGGATTCGAGAGGAAAGGTTGTGATTGAGGCTTGACTTGCACTTTGGAGCCGAGATAAGTGGTTGGCCTAACCTTAGCTTGAGGGAATAGGTATAGAGTCTTATTTGCTATGTGTAACTCATGTCCAACGTATAGGTGAGGTGACGAGTACCTATATGTTGTGGTCAAGCATGCCCGTGGGTCAAATGTGATGAATCATACCGTGTTCTTAATATTCTCTGTACTATGAGTAATTGGTGATTTAGAAGTGATACATTGAGGTTGTTTCATGACATTGGGAGTTATTGGGTTATTTGTTTCAGTTGAGACTTTTACTGTTGAAATTATATTTCTGATGCGAGTTTGGTTATAGCTGAGTCCCTTGCCGGGACGATAGAATTTTATTGAGTATTTTCGTACACTTAAGATTTCTTATTGTTAGTTTTCACATTATATTGTTGATTTCATATTATTTATCGCACGAGGGGACATGTCGTGCTGATTGTTGATTGTTTATCGCACGAGGGGACATGTCGTGCTGATTGTTGATTATTTATCACACGAGGGGACATGCAGTGTTGATTGTTGATTATTTATCGCACGAGGGGACATGATGTGCTGATTGTTGATTATTTATCGCACGAGGGGACATGCCGTGCTGATTGTTGATTATTTATCGCGCGAGGGGACATGCTGTGCTGATTGTTTATTATTTATCGCACGAGGGGGCATGCTGTGCTGATCGTTGATTATTTATCGCACGAGGGGACATGCCGTGCCGATTGTTTATTATACATGAGGGGACATTCCGTGTCGAGTGATTTTACTATTTATGCACGAGGGGACATTCCATGCCGAGTGATTGTGAGATTATGCACGAGGGGACATGTCGTGCCTTTTGTTGTTCATTATTTGTTCTAAGACATTATATCCCTGCTTTTACTTCTACATTTCAGTTATTACCCTGTTTTATTGTGCTAGTAAGTGTTGCCCCTTTATCTCCACCATGTTCTCCCCGTATCTGTTTTTACTTGCTTAATTCCGTCGATATTTCCTGTTGTTATATAGAATTGCACAGGTATGTATATTGTTGTCGGTCCTAGCCTCGTCACTACTTCGCCGAGGTTAGGCTCGGCACTTACTCAGTACATGGGGTCGGTTGTACTGATGCTACACCTGCACTTCTTTATGTTGTGCAGACTACGCAGCCGGACTCGGTGGTCACTGACGGAGGGAGCATTTCATCAAATCATTCAAGAGACATCGAGGTAGACCCGCAGATGTTCGTGGGCCTTGGCGTCACCTTCTACCC
>ML267919.1:532-65172 GCA_005239495.1 Nicotiana undulata
TGTTGCGGCGTGCAGCCCGATCCATAACTATCCTCACATACTCGGCTCTCGGCCTCACTCAGTCATGCTCACAAGCCACTCGGGCAACTCATCTCAACTCACGGGACTCAGCCCAAAATACCTCTCACAGTTTCAAAAATAGTGTGGTAACAGTGAAAATAGCAACAAGTAGAGAACATGACTGAGTTCACAAATATTGTATCAGGATAGTGTGAGAATAGTGTAACGACCCAACCGGTTGTATTGCGTTCTAGGACCTCGTTCCCTGAAATGAGACCTACCGTAGTTTATTTTTATGATTTATGACCTGTGGGGACGGGTGGTCCGGGATTTGGAAGAGTTTGGAATGGTATAGGAACACTTAGTTCCTTAAGGTTGGCCTTTAAGACCAAGTTTGATTTCGGTCAACGTTTTGAGTAAACGACCTCGGAATCGAGTTTTGCCGGTTCTAGTAGCTTCGTATGATGATTTCGGACTTGGGCGTGTGTTCGGAACGGGTTTCGAATGACCCGAGGGCGTTTCGGCGCCCAATAGGGAAAATAGAGCTTCCTTAAGTCCAAATCGAGGTTTGGAACGTGTTTTTGTGTTATCGAGGACCGAATGGAATTTCAAGACCAGGAATAGTTCTTTTATGTCATTTATGACTTGCTTGCAAAATTTGGTGTCATTCCGAGTAGAATAGGTCGGTTTGGCGCATTGTTAGTGAATTCAAGAACTTAAAGTTCTTAAGTTTGATTCTAGGGGTTTTGAGGTGTGATTTGGAGTTTTAGCGTTGTTTTGAGTGTTCTGAAGGATCGAGCAAGTCAGTGTTATGATTTGGGACTTATTGGTATATTTGGATGGGGGCTCGGGTGGGCCCAGGTGCCATTCGGGCATCAAACGAGGCCAAAAACCAGCAACAATAGCTACTGGAGCACCTGGTCTGGTGTGACCCCACCTGCGGTTGCGCAGTCGCAGGTGCGAGACCGCTCGTGCGGTCATTGCTTCGTAGGTGCGGCTCTAGGTGAGGCAGCCCAGTTGACGCAGGTGCGGACCAAAATCCACAGAAGCGGAGCCGCTAGTGCGGACTACGTTCCGCAGGTGTGAGCCCAGGCCCTTTGCTCCTCTTCCGCAGGTGCGGGTCTTTTCTCGCAGGCGTGAGACCGCAGGTGCGGTCCTCGAGCCGCAGGTGCGGAAACCCTGTAGGCAGTGAGGTCTTTTAAAATACGGGAAATAACCATTTTTCTTCATTTCCTTCCTCCTTAGTCGACCTTGAGAGCTTGGGAAAGAGCCAATCGACCTAGCTACTGAAAGGTAAGTGATTTCTACTCTAATGTTAGTTTAATACATGAATTCCTAGATAAATTAACCTCCTAATTAAATCAAGGTTTAGGGCAAAAATCTAGGTTTTTATGAAATGAGGGAATTACCATGGAATTGGTTATGAAAACACACAAAAATCATATATTAATGATCCTTAGGTTATGGGTAAGTGTTTCCTTCGAAAATTTCCGGAATCCGAGCATGTGGGTTCGGGAGTGTATTTTGGGATTCTTCGAAGAAAGTTGAAATGACTAAATAAATAGGGGAATTTCATGCCTTTGAGTATAAATTAATGTATTTATACATCATTTGACTAGTTTCGAGTCCTTGGGAGACGAGTTTGGAATTCCAGGCGCGTTCTTGACCGGAAAGTAGGATCGGCACGAGGTGAGTCTCCTTTCTAACCTTGTAAGCGGGAATGTTCCCCATAAGTGATTATAAATGATTGCTTGTCCTTATTTGTGGGGGCTACGCATGCACGAAGTGACGAGAGTCCGTGCGTAGCTACTATTATGCCTTGTCGGGTAGTTTAGAATTCACCAGCATGCTTTATGTGTTGTATCTATGATCTTGTATGTGGACTAGGTAGTTTAATATCCTCGAATTTCATATATGCAGGCCTAGGAGGTTATGTTTCGAAGTTGGTATTATTGAACCCCTTTTCTGGTAGAAAGATCCCTTGTTGATTATCTGAAATCCCTGAGGATTATGTATATGTATACGGGAACCCGAGTCACATGTATGATTTGCGAGCGGGGCAACCCTAGTATTATGATAACCGCGTCGCATGTTCGATTCGCGAGCGGGGCAGATAGATGCATCTACGGTTCTGGCCGTTCAACCCTCGGCAGTGCACATTTACTTTTCATGTCGTATCAACCATACGTTCACGGTCTGTTATATGTTTGATAAATTATGAGAAGCCCTGTGAATGTAACTGTTGATTTTGTGAAAGAGAGGAGGTAAAACAGCTTGTGTGCCATGGAAAGGGATGGCGTGAGGGTACTAGAGAATGTTATCTGATGCTCATTTCCTTATTACTATTCATTATCGCTATTACGGTTTAGCCTGTATATATTTCATATTGTTTGACCCTAGTAAGTATCACGTCGACCTCTCGTCACTACTTCTTCGAGGTAAGGCGGGATACTCACTGGGTACATATCTTTTTATGTACTCATGCTATGCTTCTGTACTTAATTGTACAGGTTCTGAGGCTGGTGCATCTGGTTATTAGACCGGAGCTTGATCCTGAGAGTATATTATGGACCTGACTTCACGGTGAGTTGCTTCCCTTGGCGATTCTCAGCAGCACTATGGAGTTATCTTTTGTTTATTTCTGTCTACTTTTTTCAGACAGTAGAACAGTTAATTTTTATCTTTTGTATATTCTACTAGTTCGCCTGTAGACTCGTGACACTAGTTCCTGGCACACGTAGTAGACATTCTATTTTTGGGATTGTATGTTGGTTCATGATCCTTTTGGTTACTTTGATTCAAGTTGGTTAAATTATCCGTTTTCACTTAATGTTTTAAACTTAAATTTGGCAAGTATCGAAGTGCTTTTATAAAAGAAAAGAATTTCACTAGTAGATCAATTGTTGGCTTGCCTGACCACGGTGTTGGGCGCCATCACGACCTGAGTTAGGAATTTGGGTCGTGACAACATGGTATCAGAGTTCTAGGTTCACGTGGGTCTCACGAGTCACGGGAAAACCCATTAGAGTCTTGTGGATCGGTACGGAGACGTATGTACTTATATTCGGGAGGCTATAGGGTGTTAGGAAAACCACTTTTATCATATTCTATTGTGAAGTTGATGGTATACTAAATCTCACTCTTTTATTATCTCACAGATGGTGAGGCGCGCGCAGCTGACGTTCCAGTCCCGGGAGATGCCGCTACCCCCGCCGTCCGAGGACGTGGTAGAGGCCGGGGGAGGGCACTGGCCCGAGGTAGGGGAGGAGGGCGTCCCAGAGCTATTCCAGTTGCACCACCAGCAGAGGACCCTATTATAGAGGAGTAGGGTGAGGTTCCCCCAGCAGATCCTGCTCCGGTGGACTCTATGACCGCACCAGGCTTTCAGGAAGTCATGGGTCGTATGATGCGATTCATGGATACTATGATTCAGGCTAGTTTATTTCCAGCGAATCCTGCCACATCTCAGGCGGGAGGGGGAGTCCTGACCCCTACTGCCCAGGTCGCAGAACATGGAGCAGCAATATATCAGACCCCGGGTACCCTGCCCGTATGCGGGGCCCGGTCGGTAACAGCAACACCTGAGCTCCGACCAGCTGCGGACGGCGATCTGTAGAAGCTATTGGATAGATGGACTAGATTGCACCCTCCTGTCTTTGGAGGTGTGCGGGGCGAGGATGCCCAGGACTTCATTGATAGTTGCAGGGACAGACTGCACAACATGAGGATATTGGAGTCCCATGGAGTCGACTTCACTACTTTTCAGTTGGAGGGCAGGTCCCGCAGATGGTGGCAGTCCTATGATCTTGGCATACCGGCAGGTTCTCCTCTTGTCACCTGGGAGAAGTTTACTCAGATATTCTTGGACAGATACATTCCCCCCTCTGAGAGAGAAGAGTTGCGGTACCAGTTTGAGCAGCTACATCAGGGTCCGATGTTATTGACGGACTACGAGGCTAGATTTTCTGAGCTGTCACATCATGCACTTATGATACTACCTACGAAGGCTGAGAGAGTGCGGAGGTTTGTAGCCGGGTTGCATCCAAGAATTAGGGCCAACATGGCCCGAGAGGTGGAGATGGGGACTCCTTATCAGTTGGTGGTAGAGATTTCTCGCACGATCGAGGGGTATCGGTCGAGGATCAGAGAGCAGGTGCACCAGGATAAGAGATCCAGATTCTCCGGTGATCTCAGAGGCACCCCAGCTAGGGGCAAAGGTCAGTTTGGCAGGGGCCAGCCCAGCAGACCCCCATATTCAGCACCCCCACCACCCTCGTATCGTGCGCTAGTGAGGCCTTATTTCAGTGCCATGCCAGAGGGTTCTCACCATCCCCCAGCTATTCAGAGTCCTTGTTCAGGGAAGCAGGCCATGGCACCGAGGGGATGTTACGAGTGCGGGGATCCAGGCCATTTCAGGAGGACTTGTCCCAGGTTTTGGGGCAAGGCAATACAGTAGGGTTATCAGCCTACGAGTCCAGCACCTGCGGTCCGGCCACCCAAAGGTGGAGGACAGGCCGGCAGGGGTCGTCCTAGAGGTGGAGGCCAGATCGGGGGAGTTCAGCCAGCTTCTATTCATTCCGGCAGTGGTCAGTCGTCCGGTTCTCCATCTATATTCTATGCTATTCCAACCAGATCATATGCAGTGGCCTCAGATTCCATGATTACAGGTATTATTTCAGTATGTGGTAGAGGGGCATTTATGTGTCTACTCTTCTAGGCGATTCTGTGGTAGTAGACTGGATTTATCGGTCTTGTGTGGTTGCATTTTGTGGGTTTGAGACTAGAGCGGACCTCTTATTGCTCGATATGGTTGATTTCGAGGTTATCCTAGGCATGGATTGGCTATCTCCCTATCACGTCGTTCTAGATCGCCATGCCAAGATAGTTACTCTAGCCATGCCCGAGTTGCCTAGGCTGGAGTGGAGAGGTTCCTCAGTTAATGCAACCAGTCGAGTTATTTCCTTCCTAAAACTCGACATATGGTCGAGAAGGGTTGTCTGGCCTATCTTGCTTAAGTGCGGGACACCACCGTAGAGTCTCCGACGATTGATTCAGTGCCAGCGGGTTCGAGATTTTGCTGATGTATTTCCTTCAGACCTTCCAGGCATGCCTCCGGATCGTGATATTGATTTCTGTATTGATTTAGCCCCAGGCACCCAGCCTATTTCTATTCGCTCGTACCGTATGGCTTCGAAAGAATTGAAGGAATTAAAGGAGCAGCTTGAGGAGTTGTTGGCTAAGGGGTTTATCAGGCCGAGTGTATCGCCTTGAGGTGATCCAATGCTATTTGTGAAGAAGAAGGATGGGTCTATGCGCATGTGTATTGACTACCGCCAGTTGAACAAGGTCACCATTAAGAATAAGTATTCGTTGTTGAGTATCGATGATTTGTTTGACCATTTGCAGGGTGCTCGGGTGTTTTCTAAGATTGATTTGAGATCGGGGTATCATCAATTGAAGATTCGGGACTCGGATGTTCTGAAGACTACTTTCCATACGAGATATGGCCATTATGAGTTCCTGGTGATGTCCTTTGGCTTGACTAATGCCCCAGCAGCATTCATGGACTTGATGAACAAGGTGTTCAGGCCGTACATTGATTCTTTTGTCATTGTATTTATTGATGACATTCTGATTTACTCACGTAGCCTGGGCGAGCACGAGCAGCATTTGAGAGTTATGCTCCAGACCTTGCGAGAACAGAAGTTATATGCTAAGTTCTCCAAATGTGTGTTCTGGTTGGATTCCACGGCATTCTTGGGAAATGTGGTATCCGGAGAGGGTATCAAGGTTGATCCTAAGAAGATTGAGGTAGTCCAGGGTTGGCCACGTCCTACTTCAACTACAGAGATCAGGAGCTTCTTGGGTCTAGCGGGTTATTATCGCCGGTTTGTGGAGGGATTTTCATCCATTGCAACCCCATTGACTAGGTTGACTCAGAAGAATGCCCTGTTCTGATGACGCGACGAGTGTGTGGCGAGCTTTCAGAAGATCAAGACAGCATTGACCTCAGCACCAGTTTTGATATTGCCTTTCGGTTCTGGGATGTATACAATATATTATGACGCTACACGCATTGGATTGGGGTGTGTGTTGATGCAAGAGGGGAGAGTTATTTCTTATGCTTCGCGCCAGCTGAAGGTTCATGAGAAGAATTACCCTGTGCACGATTTGGAGTTGGCGGCGATCGTTCATGCTCTTAATATTTGGAGGCACTAGTTGTATGGGGTATCTTGTGAGGTTTATACAGACCACCGTAGCTTTCAGTACTTGTTCAAGTAGAGGGATCTTAATTTGAGGCAGCGTAGATGGCTTGAGTTGTTGAGGGATTATGATGTCACCATTCTTTGTCATCCGTTCAAGGCAAATGTGGTAGCGGATGCCTTGAGCAGGAAGGCGGAGAGTATGGGTAGTTTGACTTATATTGCAGCAGAGGAGATACCTCTAACCTTGGACATTCAGTCCTTGGCTAATCTCCTGGTGAGATTAGTCCTTTTAGAGCCTCGCCGAGTTCTAGCACATGTGGATGCTCAGTCTTTGTTATTGGGAGAGATTAAGGCTCGGCAGTTTGATGATCCGTGTTTGGCAGAGCTACGGGAGACAGTGGTTCAGGGTGGTGCCAAGGAGGTTACCATTGGAGAGGATGGTGTTCTGAGACTTCAGGGCCGTTTATGTGTTCCTAATGTTGATGGCTTGAGGGAGAGGATTCTAGAGGGGGCACGTAGTTCACGGTATTCTGTTCATCCTGGTGCTACGAAGATGTATCGTGATTTGAAGCAGCATTACTGGTGGAGGAGGATGAAGAAGGACATAGTGGAGTATGCGGCTAGATGTCTTAATTGCCAGCAGGTCAAGTATGAGCACCAGAGGCCAGGAGGCCTACTTCAACAGATGCCCATTCCTGAGTGGAAGTGGGAGCGCATCACTATGGGCTTCGTGGTTAGGTTGCCTCGGACTTTGCGGAAGGTTGACGCGGTTTGGGTCATTATGGACAGGTTGACCAAATCAGCGCATTTCATTCCAGTAGCTACTACTTATACTTCAGAGAGTTTGGCCCATATCTACATTTGAGAGATAGTCCGATTGCACGGTGTGTCGGTGTCCATTATATCAGATTGAGGTCCTCAGTTCACCTCGCACTTCTGGAGAGCATTGCATAGTGAGTTGGGCACTCAGATAGATCTCAGCACAACATTTCACCCTTAGATCGATGGTATGTCGTAGCGGACAGTTCAGATATTGGAGGACATGCTCAGGGCATGTGTGATTGACTTTGAAGGTAAGTGGGACCAGTTCTTGCCATTGGCCGAGTTTGCTTACAATAATAGTTATCAGTCCAGCATCGAGATGGCTCTATTTGAAGCTTTGTATGGTCGGAGATGTCGTTCTCCTATCGGTTGGTTTGATCCTGGTGAGGCTAAGTTATATGGCACTGACTTGGTCAAAAATGCTTCAGATAAGGTGAAGTTGATTCAGGAGAGGCTCCGCACAGCACAGTCCAGACAGAAGAGTTACGCGGATCAGAAGGCGCATAACGTGTCATTTATGGAGGGAGACAAGGTTTTGTTGAACGTCTCGCCGATGAAGGGTATTATGAGGTTCGGGAAGAAGGGCAATCTGAGCCCAAGGTTTATAGTTCCTTTCGAGATATTGAGGCGAGTTGGGGAGGTTGCTTATGAGCATTCTTTACCTCCTAGTTTATCAGGAGTTCATCCGGTCTTTCATGTATCCATGCTCCGAAGATACCACGCCGACTTCTCTCACGTGGTTGATTTCAGCACCATTCAGTTGGATGAGAGGTTGGGCTACGAGGAGGAGCCAGTTGCTATTATTGACAGGCAGGATCGACAGTTGAGGTCCAAGAGGATTTCAGCCGTAAAGGTCTAGTGGAGTGGCCAACCAATCGAGGAGGCGACTTGGGAGTCCGAGGAGGACATGCGGAACCGATATCCACACTTATTCAGCACTTCAAGTATGATTCTAGACCCGTTCGAGGATGAACGTTTGTTTAAGAGGTGGAGAATGTAACGACCCGACCGGTTATTTTGCATTTTAGGACCCCGTTCCCCTAAATGAGACCTCCCGTAGTTGCTTTTTATGATTTATGACCTGTGGGGACAGGTGGTCCGGGAATTGGAAGAGTTTGGAATTGTATAGGAACACTTAGTTCCTTAAGGTTGGCCTTTAAGGCCAAGTTTGACTTCGGTCAACGTTTTGAGTAAACGATCTCGGAATCGAGTTTTGCCAGTTCCGGTAGCTTTGTATGATGATTTCAGACTTGGGCGTGTGTTCGGAACGGGTTTCGGATGACCCGAGGGCGTTTCAGTGCCCAATAGCGAAAATAGAACTTCCTTAAGTCCAAATCGAGGTTTGGAATGTGTTTTTGTGTTATTGAGGCCCGAATGGAATTCCGAGACCGGGAATAGTTCTGTTATGTCATTTATGACTTGCTTGCAAAATTTGGTGTCATTCCGAGTAGTATACGTCGGTTCGGCGCATTGTTAGCAAATTCAAGAACTTAAAGTTCTTAAGTTTGATTCTAGGGGTTTTGAGGTGTGATTTTGAGTTTTAGCGTTGTTTTGAGTGTTCCGAAGGATCGAGCAAGTGCTTGTTATGATTTGAGACTTGTTGGTATATTTGGACGGGGGCTCGGGTGGGCCCAGGTGCCATTCAGGCATCAAACGAGGCCAAAACCCTGCAACAATAGCTGCTGGTGCACCTGGTCTGGTGTGACCGCACCTGCGGTTTCCCAGTCGCAGGTGCGAGACTGCTCCTGCGGTCATTGCTTCGCAAGTGCGGCCCTAGATTAGGCAGCCCAGTCAATGCAGGTGCGGACCAAACTACGCAGAAGCGGAGCCGCTGGCGGACTCCATTCCGCAGGTGCGAGCCCAGGCTCCTTGCTCCTCTTTCGCAGGTGCGAGTATTTTCTCGTAGGCGCGAGACCGCAGGTGTGGTCCTCAAGTCGCAGGTGCGAAAACCCTGTAGGCAGTGAGGTCTTTTAAAATACGGGAAATAACCATTTTTCTTCATTTCCTTCCTCCATAGTCGACTTTAGAGCTTGGGAAAGAGCCAATCAACCTAGCTACTGAAAGGTAAGTGATTTCTACTCTAATGTTAGTTTAATACATGAATTCCTAGGTAAATTAACCTCCTAATTAGTAGAAATCAAGGTTTAGGGAAACAATCTAGGTTTTTATGAAATGAGGGAATTACCATGGAATTGGTTATGAAAATACACAAAAATCATATATTAATGATCCTTAGGTTATGGGTAAGTGTTTCCCTCGAAAATTTCCAGAATCCGAGCATGTGGGGCCGGGGGTGTATTTTGGGATTCTTCAAAGAAAGTTGAAATGACTAAAAAAAATAGGGGAATTTCATGCCTTTGAGTATAAATTAATGTATTTATGCATCATTTGACTAGTTTCGAGTCCTTGGGAGACGAGTTTGGAGTTCCGGGCGCATTCTTGACCAGAAAGTAGGCTCGACACGAGGTGAGTCTCCTTTCTAACCTTGTAAGAGGGAATTGTCCCCATAGGTGGTTATAAATTATTGCTTTTCCTTATTTGCGGGGGATACGCACGCACGAAGTGACGAGAGTCCGTGCGTAGCTACTATTATGCCTTGTCGGGTAGTTTAGGATTCACGAACATGTTTTATGTGTTGTATCCGTGATCTTGTATGTGGACTAGGTAGTTTAATATCCTCGAATTTCATATATGAAGGCCTAGGAGGTTATGTTTCGAAGTTGGTATTATTGAACCCCTTTTCTGCTAGAAAGATCCCCTGTTGATTATCTGAAATCCCTGAGGATTATGTATACGTATACGGGAACCCGAGTCGCATGTATGATACGCGAGCGGGGCAGCCCTAGTATTATGATAAACGCGTCGCATGTTCGATTTGCGAGCGGGGCAGATAGATGCATCTATGTTTTGGGCCTATCGACCCTCGGCATTGCACATTTAATTTTCACGTCGTATCGACCGTACGTTCACGGTCTGTTATATGTTTGATAAATTATGAGAAGCCCTGTGAATGTAACTGTTGATTTTGTGAAAGAGAGAACGTTAAAAAGCTTGTGTGCCATGGAAAGGGATGGCGTGAGGGTACTAGAGAATGTTATCTGATGCTCATTTCTTTATTACTGTTCATTACCGCTATTACGGTTTAGCCTGTATATATTTCATATTGTTTGACCCTAGTAATTATCACACCGACCTCTCGTCACTACTTCTTCGAGGTTAGGCAGGATACTCACTGGGTACATATCTTTTTATGTACTCATGCTACGCTTCTGTACTTAATTGTACAGGTTCTGAGGCTGGTGCATCTGGTTATTAGACTCGCGCTTGATCCTGAGAGTATATTCTGGACCTGACTTCATAGTGAGCTCCTTCCCTTGGCGATTCTCAGCAGCACTATGGAGTTATCTTTTGTTTATTTCTGTCTACTTCTTTCAGACAGTAGAACAGTTTATTTTTATCTTTTGTATATTATACTAGTTCGCCTCTAGACTCGTGACACTAGTTCCTGGCACACGTAGTACACATTATATTTTTGGGACTGTATATGTTGGTTCATGATCCTTTTGGTTACTTTGATTCAAGTTGGTTAAATTATTTGTTTCCACTTAATGTTTTAAACTTAAATTTGGCAAGTATCGAAGTGCTTTTATAAAAGAAAAGAATTTCACTAGTAGATCAATTGTTTGCTTGCTAACCACGGTGTTGGGCGCCATCACGACCTGAGTTAGGATTTTGGGTCGTGACAAATAGTGTAAAAATACTTCTGAGGGTCTAAACAGATCGGCACAAGGCCCCAAACATGGCTTACAGCACATAAATAAGTATAAGTCTCTAAAATACAGGTTATTTCATGATTTCAAATCAATTATACGGCTTAGTAGTCGCTACGGGACGGACCAAATCACAATCCCTATCGGTGCACGCCCACACGCTCATCACCTAGCATGTGTGTCACCTTATTTATCAAAACAATGTAAAATACCGGGGTTTCATACCCTCAGGTCTAGAGTTACAATCGTTACTTACCTCAAAACATCTCAAAAACTACTCTGCAATGCTCTTGCCCCTCGAATCGGCTCCCAAATGCTCTGATTCTATCAAAATCAGATGAATAACGTCAAAATATGCTAGGGAGACGAACCACAATCGAAAACAATCAAAATTAGGCACAATTCCCGACGTTGGCCAAAACCGACCCCCGGGCCCACGTCTCGTAATTCAATAAATTTTACACCACAAGAATCCTCATCCTCCCACGAGTCTATACATACCAAGAACAACAAAATCGGACTCCAAATGACCCCTCAAATTCCCATTTTAATGTCTTTTAATCACAAGCCCTAATTACCCATTTTTGCACTGATTTTTCCCAATTTTCACCACCAATCAAACCCTCAATCACACATAAATGAGTTTTAAGTTCAAGAACCTTACCTCAATGAAGAACTATTTATTTCCCTCTTAAAAACCCTTCAAAAGCTTCAAACCCGCATGCAAATGGTGAAAGAATGCCCAAAATTCGCTAAGGACCCTTTATATATGATCTGCCCAGGGAATTCCGCACCTGCGGCCCCATTAGCGCACCTGCGGTCCCAGGTGCGCACCTGCGCATCCGACTTAAGTCCCCCATTTTCGCACTTGCACAAGGTCTTCGCACCTGCGGACCTCGCGCCTGCGGTCATCCTTCAGTAGGTGCGACCACACCAGCAGTGGTGCACCAACAGCAGCTTTGCTGCATTTTCCAAGTTCAAACCACTGTTAACCATCCAAAATCAATACCGAGGCCCCGGGACCTCAACCAAACATACCAGCACATCCCATAAACTCATTAAAACTTAGTCGAACTTTCAAAAAACTAAAAACAACGCAAAAACACCAAAATCACATCAAATTCAAGCCTATGAACTTTGAAATTTCTAAATTTCACCAAGGATACCGAAACCAACCAAAACACATCTGATTGACCTAAAACTTTGCACACATATCCAAAATGACATTACGAACCTGCTCCAACTTTCGAAATTCCATTCCGACCCCTATAGCCTATTTTCCACTGCCGACCAGAAATCGCCCTAAACCAACTTTCGCCAATTCAAGTCTAATTCTACACCGGACATCAAAACTTTATTCCGAACACACTCCTAAGTCCCAAATCATCTAGAGAATCTACCCGAGCCATAAAATCTGCATTTCGAGGTCGTTTACCAAGAAGTCAACTCCCAGCTGACCTTTCCAACTATAAGGCTACTTTAAGAGACTAAATGTCTCAATCCTCACTACAATCATTCCGAACCCGAACCAACCGACTCCAACACATCATAAACAACTAAACGATGCATAACAAGGCAGAAACAAGAATAATTGTGCAAGTTCTACGGAACGACCGGCCGGGTCGTTACATTCTCCCCCTCTTAAACAAACGTTCGTCCTCGAACGGGTCTAGAAAAATACCTTGAGTCTCAAACAAGTGAGGATATATTCTCTACATCTCCCGCTCGGTCTCCCAAGTGGCCTCCTCAACTGGTTGCCCTCTTCACTGCACCTTCACTGAAGCTATATCCTTACACCTCAACTTTCTGACCTGACGACCCAAATAGTCACTGGTTGTACCTCATATGACATATCACCCTCAAGTTGCACTGTGTTGAAGTCTAAAACATGAGATGGGTCACCAATATACTTTCGGAGCATCTAAACATGGAACACCGAATGAACACTCGATAAGCTGGGTGGCAAAGCAAGTCTATAAGCCACCTCTCCAATCTTTTGAAGCACCTCAAAGGGCCCAATGAACCGGGGACTCAGCTTGCCCCTCTTCGCGAACTCATAACACCCTTCATGGGTGACACCTTCAGCAGTACCCTTCTCTCCCTCCATGAAAGACACATCCCGAACCTTCCGGTCCGCAAAACTCTTCTGCCTAGACTGCGTCGTGCGAAGCTGTTTCTGAATCAACTTGACCTTATCCAACGCATCCTGAACCAATTTTGTTCCCAATAGCCTGGCCTCGCCCATCTCAAACCAACCAACCGGAGATCTACACCTCCTACCATATAAAGCCTCATACGGAGCCATTTGAATATCCTACTGGTAACTATTATTATAAGCAAACTCCGCGAGTGGCAGAAACTGGTCCCATGAACCCCAAAAATCAATGACACAGGCACGCAACATGTCCTCCAAAATATGAATAGTACGCTCCGACTGCCCGTTGGTCTGAGGATGAAACATTGTGCTCAACTCCACCTGAGTACCCAACTCTCTCTGCACGGCTCTCCAAAACTGAGATGTGAACTGAGTACCTCTATCGGAAATGACAGAAACTGGAACTCCATGCAGTCGGACAATCTCCCTGATATAAATCTCAGCTAACCGCTCTGAATATAGCATCAAATATCCTCGAAGTATGTGGGAGCCCAACTACAAAGTCCATGGTATCCGCTCCTACTTCCACTCCGAAATATCTAATCTCTGAAGCAATCCACTCGGCCTTTGGTGCTTTATACTTGACCTGTTGGCAGTTGAGACACCGAGCCAGAAACTCAACAATATCCTTTTTCATCTGCCTCCATAATGTTGTCTCAGATCCTGGTGCATCTTTGCGGCACCCGGATGGATGGAATATCACGAGCTATGATCCTCTGCTAATATCAACTCTCGAAGCCCATCCTCAACACTACTCGATCGCGATCTAAATGACGCGAACACGACTTACAAATAACTCAAGCATCGGGAATACTGAAACACCTATGCGAACGCAAAGAAGAACCACGTTCATATCCCACATAACTTCAGACTACAACAGCATACCCCCGATCGCATAGAATACCTGAAGCATCAGACAAACCAACAACTCTAAACATGACGAAATGGCCCGCAGCCCATCTGAAACACACCTGACCCCCAGGACCCCGTCCGAACATACCAACAAGTTCCATAACATAACACATACCTGCTACAGGACTCAAATCACATCAAACAACATCAAAACTATGAATCGCACCTCAAATCGAACATAATGAACTTTCAACTTCTACAACTCGCGCCGAATCATATCAAATCAATCCGGAATAATCTCAAATTTTGCATGCAAGTCCCAAAGGACATAACGGAGCTATTACAACTCCCATAATCATAATATGAGTCGATATCCACAAAGTCAACTCCCGATCAAACCTTTCAAGCTTCCAAACCTTCAACTTCCCATGTTTTGCCAAAATGCATCAAATTAACATATGGACCTCTAAATCCAAATACAGACACACGTCTAAGTCTAAAATCACCATACAAAACTATTGGAATCATCAAACATCATTCTAGAGTCGTCTACACAAAAGTCAAACTTCAGTCAAATCTTTTTACTTAAGCTTCTAAAATAAGAATCGTCCTTCCAAATTGTTTGTCTCAATTGCCTACTTCATCACACATACACAATCATTCAGCATTGTACAGGTTCCTAGCTCATAAGACCCTCACCAAAGCACGTGTATATATATATATATATATTATGCATACGCTCACTACTGGTATGTCGTACTTCGGGGGAGGATCCTGCCCAAGCCCTAATCAAAAGCCAATATGGCCTGCTGCGGCATGCATCCCGATCCACAATAATAATATAGCCAATAAGTCCTACAGCGACATGCAGCCTGATCCTTAATAATAATAGTAATAATAAAGCAAGTATGGCCTACTGCGGCGTGAAGCCTAATCCACAACAACACTCTCAACACGACTTTAAGGCCCGTCTTAGTCGTCTAACTCTCAAGTCTCAAGGGCCCACAATCTCATACCACTCATCCCAACTACTCCACATATGGAAGATCAATGATAACATGGGATGTAACAATGAATGATGAAAAGAGAGTGAGATGTGATATGCAAATGAAGAACCTTGACTGACTGTAGTTAATGTTAAATCAATAATTAAAAAAACAGAAATAGCCTCATTAGGTCTCAACCGAATTAGCACCTAGCCTCAACATGATTTCTCACATGAACCACAACTCAAGTAATCAACAAGTAGGGGAAAATACAGATATAGCAGGATATGATAGTAGAACAAGACCGGTACAAGTCCAAAGTCAACTTGAATCATAATTACCTCAGTGCACGCCCACATGCCCGATAACTAGCATGTGAGTCACTTTTAAACATCACAAATAGCATGGTTCCGAGGTATAAATACCCTTAATTTCAGGTTTAGAAATGTTACTTACCTCAAACAAACCAAATCAAATACCGAACAAGCCAAAAAATACTCTAGAAATTCCATCCCACATGAATCCACTTCTAAATGGCTTGAAACTTGCTAAAAGAAACTCAAAACATCAAATAATGGCAAAGGAAACAAACTCAAATGATATAGGTCGAATCTTTAATCAAATACTCAAAGTCAACAAAAAAGTCAACCCTAGACTCGTACCCTGGAATTCGACAAAACTCACAAAATTTGACAACCCAATCAATTACAAGTCCAACCATACTAATTTCACTCTAATCTGACTCTGAATCTATGTTCAAAACTCAAAAATTCACTTTAAGAAAGTTTAGGCAAAAACTCTCAATTTCTCTTTTGGAATCATCAATCAAATGCCAAAATCGAAGATGGAATCACAGAATATAATCAAATCCGAGTAGAAAATACTTAACCCAATCCATGTGGTGAAATTCCTCTCCTAAACCGTCCAAATGCGAGCTCCCCAACTCAAAATGTGATTAAATAACTTAAAGGTCCAAAATAGAGTAATTATATGCATTGACCAGGGATACCCTTCGCGAATGCGGAAGAAGCTTCGAGTTCGCGAAGCACAAATCTCACAGCTTACAAAATAACCAATCGTATTCCCGTGCCAGACCTCGCGAATGCGGTGCACAACTGACCCTGACCTTCACGAACGCAGACGAAGACATTTCCTCCAGCTCCCAACTCCTCAATATGAATGCGACACTGCATCGCAAATGCATATAACAATCAGCTTAACCTTTCGCGAACGCGATTCATATATCACGTTCGCGATGAACAAATCCGCAACAGACCAAAAACACACTTCGCGACCGCGCTGGACCTTCGCGATCGTGAAGAACACCAGAGCCAACAGGTAACAACAGAAAACCAGCAATACCAACATAGCCCAAAATGGTGTGAAACCCGTCTGAAACATACCCCAGCCCTTCGGAGCCGCCTTCAAAAATACCAACAAGTCCCAAAATACAATATGAACCTACTCGAGGCCTTAAATAACACATAACAACATAACAACCAGAAATCACACCTTAAATCGAACTTAATAAACTTTTGAACTTCCACGTCCAAAACTCGTGTCGAACCATACCAAATCAACCCAAAATGACCTCAAATTTTGCACACAAGTTTCAAATGACATAAAGAACCTATTCCGACTCTCGAAATAATGATCCAAACCCGATCATCAAAGTCAACTCCCTATTAAACTTGTGAACATTCAAAACCTTGAAATTGTCAACTTCCGCCAATTTTGGCCAAAACCTTCATGAAACATCCAAATGAAAATTCGGGCATATTCCCAAGTCCAAATCACAATCCAGACTTAACAAAACAATAAAAATCTGATCTGGGGTCAAATACATAAAATACAAACTTGGTCAACTCTTCCAACTTAAAGCTTCCTAGTTGAGAATCATTCGTCCAAATCAATCTCGAATCACCTAAAAACCAAAAAGCAACGATTCACACAAGTCATAAAACATCATATGAAGCTATTCACGACCTCAAAAACCTGAACAGAATACAAATGATTAGAACGGTGGTTACATCATTTATATGGTATTGACTATTATGTATTCAAGTCGACGTATTATCCCGTTATTGAGGACTTCCTATTATTTCTTCTGTTCAGGATCGTGTTATGTACATATATTGTATGTCATTGTTTACTTTCCATGCGTCGTACATGTCTACTTTTAATATATTTGATTTATTGTGTCACGCCCCAAACCTGAAGAAGCGTGGCCGGCACCTGGTGCCATACTCGGCCCAAGTGTACCACTCTGTAACCATGAACTCTAGAGGGGTTAACCCTCAACTTAGGCAAATGAGGCCATATTCTTAATCATCTGGAAATAACGCCTCTCTCATCTATAGGGTAAACATACCCAAAAGTCGATATATGTAACTATGCAGGCCGACGAAGCCTCCATGAACATCTACTAATATACAAAATATATAGGACTCGTCTAAAAGCCTCTAGAGATAATTGAATTGTACCATGGTCAGTATAGGGCCTCGACCTACCCATCAAATCTGTATATATAAAAATGGACTCCAAGGTCTAGACCCAATAACTTCGAGGAAGTGGAGCTTACCATCCAAGTTGATATTTGACTCTGTCTACTGGGAGGGTCTGTCCAAATGTCAATGAGGACCTGCAGGCATGAAATGTAGCGTCCTCGGCAAAAGGATCGTCAATACAAAATACAGTGTCGAGTGTGTAAGGCAACAGAATAACTGAAAGCTGAAATTGAACTAATAATATAATAACTGAAAGTAATTGGGAGTCAAAGACAATTTGAAGATACGCTTACCTGCTGTTACTGACTCAACTCTCTCAATATAGAAAGTAAAATAGATGTCCGGCCTTATAAGGCTCGGCATGTGTAACTGTTCTACCGTGGTTGGCTCGGTATATAACTCACCATCTGATCATAGGTTACCCAATAAGGGCATGTCCGTCGATATAGCTCGATGGTGGTGAAAATACTATAATAATTTATATATATATATATATATATATATATATATATATATATATATATATATATATATATATACACTCTATGCTTCCTTGGCTAACAGAAGACAAAGCTAAACTAAATATGAAGTCTCAATAAGGGAGAATGTTGTAACTTATGAGACTAGGAAAATATAAATAAATTCAGGAATATGAACTTCTCTTTATGTCTCATTATCAAACACATGTAGTTACATCATGCCAAAATGAAAGAAAGGTTTAGCCTGAACATACCTTAACTCTGTTGAGACCTTAATACCTTCCCAGAAATTCTTCAAAATACTCAACTCAATCTACAATAGCATAAGGAGATTCAAAATCAGTGTTGAGTAAAGACTAAGTTCGCAACTTAAACTAGTAGCTCGTTTACGTAAATTTGGGCAGCATCTCCCTGTAACAAGGCCCTCCTCCAATACCATATACCAACAACATAAAGAACAAAACAATAAAAACATTTATGCATAATTGTCCAACCTTATCTCCATCTCAATAAATCACAAAACAGCCCACACACCCTAATCACTTCATACATAAAACGACAACAAAAGTAGTGTCAAACAACCTAGAAACTTAACGATGAATGACCTGCACACTATTCTATCATTATGTGTTGTTTATCCACACCTTTTATCCTCCAAAACTCCATAAAACATCAGAAAAATAGACATCCCAAAAGCAACATGAAACAATCCACAAAACAATCCTCTACAATTGAATAACTCGAACTCACCGCTTCCGATCACTGTCCCGTGAGTTCTAAATATTAGGAAACGAATTTATAAACATGCCTTGATATTTAAAGCTTAAATTCATAAAGTAGACGTTTTCTTAACTATGAAGTACCTTCAAAAAATCAAACTACAAAGAAAAAGAGAGGTGATATAGCGATACTTACGTCGTAGGGATCGTTCTGGTGTTATCGCTTCTTGATTTCATACACGGGATGTTAATATTCTTGGAAACCCTTGTGGAGAGCTTTAGTATAAGTTTAGGGATCTTATTCTGGTCGTGGTATCTGGAGAGACGACATAAGGCCTATATATATCCATTTTGAAAAGTCAAAGAGGTGCTAGCTTGGCACCCTATTATTGGCTCTTCTTCATACGCTTATATCGTTCTATCCAGATGCCATAGGAAAAAATGGTTAAGAGAGTTAGAAACTAAATTACAAGACCTTAAATTTTGTATATAATATGTCCCAAAAAGACCTCATATAACACATGAAATGTATTGCTCAAAAAGCTTTAGTGACACGCCTACTTGTCACTTATGCAGTCAGTGCAGTCTCGCGAAACTGCAAATATCTCTCTACTCCTATGTTGTATCAATGAAAGGTTTAATGAGTTAAAATAGACTCTTATATATTCAATTTGGAAGGTAGATCATCCCCTATTTCCAAGTATACTGGCAGAAAATCTCAGCAACATTTGAACTTAATTTCAGCATATTTATGAATGTAACTTGTAATGATCTTTGCCAAATTTTGTTCCACAACTCACTTGACTTCAAAACATAACACATGACTATCATAAGGCAAAAGTAAATCATAAAATAACCTCTGTATCATCTTGAGAACCCTAGTCTTACCCCAAAAGTACATGTTATAACATTCCCAACTTGTCTACTTTCGACGGAACTTATTTTCTTCAATTGGTTTATCTTCTAAGACTTCCAACTTTCTTGGTACTTGCAGTCCATGATCTTAAATATTTGTAACCTCCAAGTTAGCATAATAACATAATTTATATACTTTCGAAGATGATCTCATTTCTAAGCTTACATCAATTGACTTACGACGTACTTTTGCGTACGAAAACATGGGGTGTAACATCATTCCCCCCTTTGGAACATTCATCCTCGAATGTTGATCGATGTACTTATCAGTCTCATAACCTATAGTTGTTACAAATATTTTAATACTGCCTTTGCCATCTAGGCAACGGTTCTGTGAATAAATGCGAAGGCTAGGGTATTTCCCCCATTTACGCCTCTTTCTCACACCATGACTTGTTGTCGGAATTATTCCAATCTTGTAGCTATTGCGACCTTCTGTCATGTAGCATGTATGACTTTGTCCTTGTATGTGCTCCTATGCGACTCTTCTCTCCTACTTCCTCTGGCTTTTAGCCAATCTCTAAGCCTCAGTTTGTGAGTATATATAGAACTATGGCAGGTTGTCCCTCTAGGCATCTATAGGTGTACTGAAGTCCTTCGCTTGGTACTTTGTCGAACTTACGACTATTGCTATATCTTGTTTCATAGCCTCGTATATCCATCCTTATGGCTTTACTGCATCTAGGTAGGTAATATTATACCATGCACATACTTTGATTTATTATTACCGAGGTTTGCTACCAAACTCCAAGTTACTCTCTCGCTGCTTATCATATACGTATAAATCTAAGTCCTTTAATGCTTTCTCATTACTGTTCATCCTAAGAATGACATACAAATCTCATCTCGTACTTTGAAAACTTTTTCCAACTATTTTTGATTCACCTTAATGTTGATCTTTAATCTACCACTGATAACTTGAAACTCTTATGTAATATATTGTCACTAGGGCTCACGTCTCATCGGGGAACATCTGGAGTGATTTGCCTGGTCCACTTAGGGTCAATACTATACTTCAACGGTCATCCCAGCATGATTCACCTTATGGGAGTATTCTAATCTCATGCAATTCATGAAATCCCTTCTCTTTGAATAATTACTCACTCGAAAACCTAAATGTCATCCTCTTAACATTTATCTTATTCTCCTACCATGGAGAATTCCATCTCTTCTAAATTCTCATAGTATTAAACTCTCGAGTTCATTCAAGCTATACAAAGGATTCTATAACTTACATAAACTATCAGCTTTCTTCTTCTGATGGGCTTAATCCTGAGGTTTTACCTACTCTCATCACCTCTTTTATCCTTACTCCTGTTCACCTACAACCTTGTTTCTCTACCATACTTTAGCTTGAGACCTACATATATCTATTTATACTACTCTCAACCTTTCTTTAACTTGCTAGCACCATAGATTTCTTTATGTTATTCTAGAACCTCAAGCGAAACACACGCCATCTCTAGCTCTTCTATACTCTCTTAACTAGACCTCTCAGTACCTGGAAACCATATGATATGCTAGTAACAAAATCACTATCATTTATGGATACTGAATCACGACGCTTCTAGCCATCTCTCTGAAGTCTGGACTATTACCAAGCTTATGCACTTGAGTATCTCGTACCTTTATTACCTTTACCTTACATACCTTTAAATCCCGCATCATATATTCTATCTCTTCCATAACCTCCCTTCCAAATAGGTGGAATTTACATCCACAACTTGAAGCTCTAATATAATACTTCCACCTCTAGTGCATACACGATCTGGTATGAGCTTAATAGTGACTTCTTATGAGGCCGGTATATTTAACTTGCTTTATCATAGAGCCGATATAGAATATGGATGTGGTACTATTTCTCTTGTTCTTCTAATATTAAGAGTGATTTCGCAATGTTTTGAATCCCGATTACTATACTCATCAAGATCTAATAATCATACTCCTGATTCACTTAGCTTATGTAACTCTTTAGTTTCCTCTTCTATCTCATCCTTTAAGTAGGCTTAAGCTATCTTTTGATATGCGGCTCAGGGTATTAGTTATTACTTTAGCCTTTCGTGGACGCTATGGAACATCCATGATACAACCTTCTAGCATTTCAAGCTTTTGTTCTATGACGTGGACTCAATTCTTTCTTTTAACTTATACTGGAGTCTCCTATAGATATATCATTGTTAACATATATGTTGCATGGATAACACTCTGAAATCTTAAGTGTGATCATAACGTAACTAACTCTAGGTCATTGATCGAATAATTCCTTTCGCGCCTTCTCAACCTTCTTTAAAAAATAAGCAATTACTTTTCTTGGTCGTTCTGCCACTTTTTGCATGAATACTTGACTTATTTTAGTGCCCACACCTATTGTAATCTCGTGAAACTAGTATGATCTCGTCTATTACTATGGATATTACTTCCCGTTCCTTAGTCACGATAGGTGCCACTTTCTTATGGAGTGCATACAATATTATAGTGAGACTGTTGTTACAAGACCATTTCTTCTTTAGGTTACTATGCTTATGTTGAAGCCTTCTTCCTTATTTTCTCATCTAGTCTTTCGTTGCAATTCTTAGGTAAGACCATCTAACTCTTGTAAAGCTGCAAGCTTATTAAATTGTATACCCCACGAAATTCCTGATGTTCTTACTCGTCTATCATTATCCTTAGTTACTTACCTCCACGCACTTGTGCTCGTAGGGTTGCTTCTGAATTAAAATTTCGATTGTCTCCCTCGTGGCACTCTCTTTTATTTCCGTAACAGTTATACGGTACCTTTTACTACCCCAACTCCTATCTGAATATTTCACAAGAATTACGATGTCGTATTTGCGAGGCTGAATTTCCTGTGTTGGGTTTCACTACGTTTATCTTGCATAATATTCTCATTTATATGGACCTCTTATCTAGACATAACTAGGTTCTTCCTGAATAAACTACTTACTACTCATCGGTCCATGCTCATATTTATATTCTGTGTAACCTCTCTTGGGTTATTTCCTTTGTCTTAACTTACCTGTAGCATTGGCTCCTTATGGATCAAGTGTTCATTCGCACTTACTATCAATAACATCCTGGTCGGGAACCCTTACTGCCACTCCCTGACATTGTGCTTGAATAATGTTCTGGATTCGTAACATATCTTTAGGATCTGAATAAATGCAATATCATTCCTTTCGTCTTTGTACCACATTCTTTCTTTACTATTCCATAGTTACTTGAATTACATAACTCTGACTTACTACCATATCAAACTGTCTTCCCCCCTTAAGGGATTACCAACATTTAATGCTATGAAGATTTACCTATATATAGTTTACCTCTTTATCTTTAGCGTCTTTTCACGACTTCACTAACTCTTACTCGCCTTGATGTAACCCTTCCCTACCAAGGATAACTGAATTGCTTATGCACGAGGGTGACACCAAGTGTAACTGGCACACTTAGTCCCTTAAGCTTAACTTTGCTCAAAGTTTTTTCTTTGCCGGAGTGTCTTCCTGAATGACCTTTAAAGGTTATTCTTCTGTTGTCCATTTTATTATAGCTGGAATGCGATGTTTGAAATTCTCATAATGTTGACTATTATCACATCATTGGGAGCCTAATTGATGTTCAGTTTATCTTGCTCACTAGCCCATACTGATTTCTATTACTCCGGGGGTCTAAATTTTTGTTTTGATAATCACGTTGGACCCACCAACTTATTTCTCGAAATGAGGATATGAATTTTGGCCTATACTCTTTTATTGTCTCAAGGCTTGTCACCTCTTGTCACTACTGAAAATTTTCTCTATGGTAACGCATGGAAAACCGTTCCAACAGACAGTTAAATCGTTTCCATAGAGATATTGGAATAGTTTAGAGCCCGTTCCATCAGCCCGCGTGCCAATAGACCTATAGGAACAGTTCTTGCAGTGGTTTGTGTCACCGTTGCTATAGAGTCGTCTATCGCAACGATTTTCCCTTTCTCTGGTGGAATGATTATTCTTTCAACTGGAACAGTTTAAAACAGTTAGCATATTGTGTATGGAACGATTGATAACCATTACCATATTGCAACACTTATGTAAGCTATTGTTACAGCTATTTTGTGGATATAACGACGGTTTCATTAAGATATTGCACCGGTTTTAACTACCTATTGGAACGGTTTTTAGAACATTTGCAACGATTTACAGGACCTATTGGAATGGTTTACATGACCTATTGCAAATGTTTACAATATCAAATGGAACGTCATTTGTTTCCTATTGCAACGATTCTGATAGGCTATTGTAATAGTTCAGTTGAAACAAAAATAAAGCCTCTGTTGTAAATAAATATTTATATATAATAAACTATAATACACTAAAATATAAATAAATCATAAAATGATACTATTAATAATCTAAATTATCCAACAAGCTAATAATATCCATGAAGTAAAAGGTTCTACCCCAAGTACACAAGTTTAATCAATTTCAAGAGAGTAAGTTATAAAATATTGATAACAAAAGATTCTTAGAACATTCATCTATAGCAATTCAAAATTCATCTTAAGTAATATCCTTCGGAAATGTCAGCTAATGCTAACAATCCATCCACCATTTTGGGTTACTCTAAGCTTAGTTGGATCATTATATCCCATCCTTCTCTTAATCAATATCTGTTAGCTCCCGCAAGGTATAACTAAGATGGATGTGACCAATTGCACATACTTCTATTACTATTGACGATAACTCAAATACTTATATTTCTCTGCCTGAATTTTAAATACTGATAATCTTCACTAACCGGGTACCTCGTACCCTTCTCCACCTTACTTCCTTTACTTATTGAAACTTGTATCTACCTTTTGATTCTCTCGTTTCTTTTTACCATATGGGTGGATAAATATTCATGCCTTAGGGATCGTTACCAAGAAGCTTATACGTCTTAGTACACATATGATATGTTGAATACCTCACATTTACTCATCGTAAGCATGATGCAAAATCGAATTCTTTTGATTCAACTCTTCTAATGCCACATTCAATCTCTTACCAATTGTCTTTCTGGATGTAGGTATCGTTGTTACGAATAAAATATAGGTTAGGAGTTTGAATCTTACAATTGAGCTCTACCACACGATCTAGAGTAAAAGGAAAGAGTGACAGTGTAACGACCCGACCTGTCGTTTTGACCTCTAGCACGTTGTTCAGCGGTTGGAAGTCATGAATAGCTTCATTTCGAGTATTATGACTTACGCGTATGGTCGGAATTGAGATTCAGGAAGTTCAGAGTTAGACTGGAAGGAAAATCTTCATTTTAGAAGCCTTAAGATGAAAGAATCAGTTAAGACTGGGGTTTTAAGTAAACGACCTCGGAATCAGGATCTGAAAATTCCAGCAGGTTCGTATGATGATTTCGGACTTGGGCGTATGTCTGAATCGGGTTTTGGATAACCCGGGAGCGTTTCGGTGTATATTGTGGAAGTCAGTATTTTGAAGGAATTTCCTAAGTTTGGGTTGGAAGGCATTTCAGATATATTGATGTTCGTTTGGGATTCCGAGTCTGGGAATAGCTTCGTATGGTAATTCTGGAGTTGGGAGAGCGATCGGAAGTGAATTTGGATGTCCGTAGGTCAGTTTGAAGTCATTTGGCTAAAGATAGAAATTTGAAGGTTTTTGAAGAATCTGACCGGAAGTGGAAATTTTGATATCAGGGTCAAAATGCGATTCTGGGAGTTGGAGCAGGTCCGTAATGTCGAATATGACTTGTGTGCAAAATTTGGGGTCAATCGGAGGTGATTTGACGGGTTTCGGCATCGAATGTGGAAGTTTGGAATTTCAAGTTCTTAAGGATTCGGATTGGAGAGCGATTCGTCGTTTCGATGTTGTTTGATGTGATTTGAGGCCTCGATCAAGTCCGCATTATGTTTTGGGACAGGTTGGTGTGATTGGACGGGGTCCTGGGGGCCTCGGGTGGATTCCGGGTGGTTAACGGATCAAGATTTAAGTTGGAAAACAGATGAAGTTACTGTCATCTGGTGTGACCGCACCTGCGAGGCTTTGGCCGCAGGTGCAAAGCCGTAAATGCGGTCTAGGGGCCGCAGGTGCGAGAAGTGGCAGGCTTGGCTGGGACCGTAGGTGCGAGGCAATTTCTGCACCTGCTAAAGCACAGATGCGGCGCATGGATCGCAGGTGCGAGTTTTGACTGGAGTCGAGGACGTCGCAGGTGCGAGAGGTGGACCGCAGGTGCGGATATCGGGCCTGGGAAGATTGTTTTTAAACCGTGAAGTTTTCATTTCTTCTCCTAATTTTCATATGCTATGGGCGATTTTGGAGAGCATTTCAAGAGGGGTTTCATCAAGCATCAGAGGTAAGTTGTTTCTACTCATTTCTAAGGTTAAATACAAGATTATTACATGGTTTTGACATGAGAAATTGAGGGAAATTTGGGAATTTTGAAGAAACCTAGAAAAGTAGATAAATTGGATTTTATCCATGAATTTGAGCATGAATATTTGAGTAAAATGTATATTTGAACTAGTAAAGCTATGAGTAGAGTTTATCTTCGAGAAATTTTGGAATCCGGGCATGTGGGCCCGAGGGCATTTTGGTCAATTCACTGAGTGGAGCTGGGAAATAATATAATTTGGATTTGTTACAAATAATAGAGTATATTTTCATTGAATTGTCGTTATTTGGATAGTTTGAGGGCGTCATGCATCCATTGGAGTCGTCGGAGGGCTTGGAAGCCGGCTATGGAATATCGGAGCGAGGTAAGTCTCCTTTCTAACTTTGTGAGGGGGAAATTGTCCCCATAGATGAACTAATTAAGTGTGTATTACTATTTGTGGGGGCTATGTACGCACGAGGTGACGGGAGTCCGTGCGTAGCTACTGTTATGCCATGTCCGGGTAGTCTAGGACCCACGAGCATGCCTTACTTGTTGTCCTGATAAATTTATCAATGATATTAGCCTGGTGAGATGATCGAGTTAGTGATTGAATACTAAAAAGGTTAGAGCTCATTTTTCTTAATCAATTGAGACAATAATGGATCCTTCCTTGCATAATTGTGTTCCTGATAAGGTTATATTATTGAACATTATTAAACTTGGCAAATGCATTTCAAACCTGATTTAAATACTCTCTTCAGGTTCACCTAAAGAGAATTTTAACACTTTCCTGAGAAGTTGTTTCTTGATAAAAATGTGAAATTATTATGTGAATACGTGTACATATGAGCACCTGAGTCGCAGGTATGATTCGCGAGCAGGTTAGCCTTATTATTATTATTATGTTGACCGCGTCGCATGATCGATTCAGCGAGCGGGGAAAATAGATGCATCTATGGTTCGAGTCGTTCGACCCTCGGCAGTGCACAGTTTATTATTGTTGGTCCGCGTCGTTTGACCCTCGGCATTCTTGATTACGCATGTTAAATGCTGCATATTTTTTGTGATTTATACATGTCAAATGCTGCGTATTTTCTGTGATTTATGCATGATAAATGCTGCGTATTTCCTGTGATTTATACATGATAAACATTGCGAATTTCCTGTGATTTATACATGTTTATCGGCTTAAGGAAAAGTCAAAATGCCAGTTTAAATGAAAGGATAAATGATGTGTAAAAGGTGAAATAAGTTTGATGTTTCTTGTCCTTGATTATTAATTGAGTGTATATGATACTCATACTTACTGAGTACACGTTATTTTCGTACTCATTCTACACTTGTTGTGCATTATTTTGCACAGGTACCTTCAAAGCAGTGGTTGACTTGGAGACTTAGACGGGCTGCATTCATCCGGAGGCGTTCCGCAGCTGACGGAGTCTCCCTTCTATGTACTTGCATTTATTTTTAAAGTCTTTGTCCAATTTGTTCCTCGATCAAGCATAGTATAATTGTATAATTTCTTAGAAGTTGCTCATGTACTTGTGTCACCGGGTTCTGAGAATGTGCTGGGATTTATTTTATTTAAATTAAATTGATTTCCTATCGTATTTGATTAACGAAGATTTATGTATTTGATTATGAAATGCGGGAAAAAGTAACGATTTCGAAAATGCTAAAACAGGAATGTGTTTCAACTGATTAAGGTTTGGCTTGCCTGACAGTGGTGTCTGGCGCCATCATGACTTAGGGAACTTGGGTCGTGACAACATGGTATAAGAGCTCTAGGTTCCCTTAGGTTTCACGAGTCATGAGCAAGTCTAGTAGAGTCTTGTGGATCAGTACTGAAATGTATGTACTTATCTTCGAGAGGCTATAGGGTTGTTAGGAGTACTTCCCTTCTTGACTCCTCGTCGTGCGATTTGATTCCCTTAAGGCTTATGCCTATGTTTCTTCCTACTATATATTACGCGTCTCGAAGCGCTTGTTATGAATCAGGAAATTGAGTAGTTGTAATGATGCCACAGATATGGTGCGTGAAGTCTTCCGTGCATAGTTGTTTGGGCCGTTGTTGTTGCCCTGCAAGAAGAATGTTATGTCGATTCAGCTAGCAGTTGTGTTTTTGAGAGCCTTGAGGTTATGCTCAGGTTGTGATGATGCTTACGATTGGTTGTCGCGCGATGTGGGTATGATGATAGAATGTTTACCCGTATGTTGGGGTGATGAATGGTTTGAAGGGAGGTCTTCTCAAGGTGTGATTTCGAGATTTCATTATTTTAATTCCGGCAAAGGAAAGGCAATGGGATCAGGAATGGTCCGGTTTGGGTTGATAAGTAGTAAGACTTGGTGTATTCAGGTGAGGCAGAATATTCACCTGAGTGGTGATATCGTCGTCTTTAATCAAATAGAATGTGTTAAGTTCGCCGGTGTTATGGCTCCCCAGTTGCATTGGGTCAGAGTATGGTGGAGTAGTATTGGGGAAGCGGTGTTCGGAGATCGTGGTGTGCAGTGGTTCAGTATCAGATAGCTATTTCTAATGTAGGAAACTGGAGAAAGATGTCTTCAGAGAGTTTGAAATCGTAGTGATCTGCGGGTTTAAGAACTACAGAGAATGATATTGAATTGAGGCCATAGTTGAAAAGCATGTGATCAAGGAAGTCACGAGAGACGTGTCAGATGGAGGCTAAATTTCTGAAGGGCCAGGTGGAAGGAACCGAAGTCGGTAGTTGCTTAAAGGGAAGAGTTTAACAAGTGGGAGAGCAGCAGCGTAGCACATGAGTTCAGTGGTAAGACAGCTGCCTATCTTGAGGGAAAGTTGGAGTGATTTGAGAGTGTAATGGATGATGATTAGGTCCACGAGCTTAAGTTGAATGTGGATTATTTCGGCGGAAGGTTGGATACAACAGGGAGGAGTTGTTAAAGATGAAGAAGGATGCCATATGGTTGTGGATTGGAAGATGTGTTGGAGTATTTAATGGTTGTCCATGAGGAGCGGACGGACAGGAAAGGCTAGCGGATGTGAGCAGGCTTAGAATGGGGTATTGATGTTGTAGAGGGGGTGCAGCGCAGCGTTGTTGGACGGTGTCAGTTGGTGATTTCCACAAGGGGTTATCTCCTGGGGGTAGGTTAGCGGTTGTGTGGTTGGCAAGTTTCTGCAAGGAATCATAGGGGCTATTCGGTAGGAGGCAGAATGTGTGACTGTTGCTAGAGGGTTTGGGTATTTAGGGAGTGCCAATAGGAGAATTCGGAAGGATTGGACGGGTTGGTTGAGAAAGATCATGTTAGCGAAGGAGAAAGGATCTCAGCAGGGTCTAGAGTGGTGCAAGGATGTAGCTTCGGGCTAAGAGGGGGAGTCCGACCACCTGCAGTTGGGTTGTAGGATTGTGTTCTCTTGGGGTTGCGGATTGTCGGCATATTGGCAAGTTGTTTCAGCTAGGGGAAAGGAGTAAAACGGGGATTTCGGCATGGGATGTGATGAATGGGTGTAACAGTTGGCCCTGGTGGACTAGGGTTAGGCTTTGAAAGGTTCAGAATTTATGCTTAAGGCGTAGGCCAGTTGTAAGGGTAGTGACTCAGTCACGTGCTTTATTGAGAGGATGTTCATGTGCTAGAAGAGCCTTGGAGTTGATTGTAATCAGGGCCAGTCAGAGTGGGTGACTCTCAGCAGCGGTCCTAGTAAATTTGAAGGTTAAAGGAATGCGGTATTTAAGGATTTCGAGCAGTTGTGTGAGAAAGGATCGAGATTTTGCAGCATAGCTGCTGAGAAAGGGGAAAACGTTGGAGCGTTCTATGTTATTGTCGGCATGCATGATAGTATTGGAGGAGTGAGAGTAATAAACTCTGGATCGTAGAAATGGTCATTGGAAGGGTATGAGACGGGCTGCGGGATTTAGGCAGCACGGTCTCGTGAATCAGGGTCTCTCGGAATGAATGAGGGTTGAGTTTGCTATGAGTTGAAGGAAGTTAGTATTATTTCTGAGGCAATTGAAGGTAATTAAAAGGAAGATAGATTGGTTAGCCATGGTTGAAATGGCACATGTACGGCAATGATCAGTACCTTCGGTGTGATTGTGTGCGTGTATGGTTTGTGCAGGTGGATGTGGGGCTTGTCGGCCATCGTAATAGATTTTGGTTGGAGGCATTCAAGTGTTATGGCCTGTCAGGTGTAGGCGGCTCCCGAAAGGTTTATGGTGGTTGTGAGAATTCACTTGTGTGTATTATGATTCTCATGAATTGAGGTAAGTAAAAGGTTTTCTATATGATGAAGCGTTCTCCCTAGTAGTGGTTCAGGAGTTGTGGCGGAATTCCTATGCTACTCCATATGGCATGTTAGGTGCAGTAAGCAGTATGTAACTGGAAGTAAGAATCGAGATTGCGGTTCGGTGTTAACAAGAATGTCATGAGCTCGGAGGAGCAAGAACAAGGAATTTGGATGTTTAGAATGAGCTGATGTTGTCTTTAGTGTTACCTGAGATCGATGTTCGGGAAAAGAGGCTTTGTACCCTGGTCATGGGTTCTTGATGTGTTTTGCAGCAATTGTGTGGTCGGTGGTGTGGATGTGCAAACTTGTTACCTCGTGTGGAGAGTCGTGAGAGCTTGACCGCGGGAGGATTCCATTAGTGTGACTTGTAGTCACCTGAGGGATTGGAAGAATTAGGCCAAGTATAAAGGGATGTAATATTGCTTAATTGAGAATTTATGCCTGGAAGCGTTCGGTTCAGTTAATTGTGGATTGTGGGGTGTTTGTCCTGGCTATGATGATCGTTCTTAGGTATTATGAGAGGAATCGGGGTATTTTGGACCCAGGTGAAGCTTTTAGCCTAGTTCAGAGCAAGCAGAATCGACTGGAAGTGTGTGAATGAATTAAAACAAGATTTTGGGCTTCATGTGAATTAGATGTGTTCATTTCAGTATAGCGCCTCTCAAGGAGAGGTGTGGGAATGTCAGATGTTGTTCCGCCTTCGTCAATTCCTGTATATTATGATTGTGCCGTGTGAGTTGTGAAACGACTTGATAGATCCCTATTTGTTGAGTCTCCCTATAGTGATGATGATATATGAGCGTGAGGGCTCTTGAGATTCAGAGTTATATATCGCACCCCAGTTGTGCTTGAGTTTTGTAGCATGTGGCTCTATCAGTCTCCCCAGAATGGTATTATGCACTTAGCGTGCCCGTGACCGGTAGTCAATGATTTGTAATAGTGAGCAATTCAGCTCCGTGGATATCTCTTTATGTGAGTTCTATGATGGGACCGGGTGGCACGTGGCCACGGGTATGTTATTTGGATCGGGTTGCACGCCGCAACAGTGTGATAATGAGTAAGATTTCCTGTATTTATTTTCTTATGTTATACTTCATGTGTTCTAGGAAAACTCATATTAGTTGCGTGAGTTGAGTAGTCCTTTCCTGAGTCATTTCTTATGTATCATGTTCGAGTTGTGGCCTACTGGTGCATATTGGCATTGTGTGTGGTTGTTGGTCGTTTCCGGGGATGATTTGCTATCTGAACAGTTCATACTGGGTGAGACGAGATTTATTGGATCAGTGGTCAAGTGCGATGAGATTGTGTGAAGTAAACTTCAGGACAATCACCATTATTTGGTCTGCAATGAGATGATGATCTAAGTCAAGAGGAAGGATTTCAATGTTTTGGTTAACTCTGCAGTTGATTAGGAAATTTCTACACATCTCCTCCGTTATGGTGGTATCGTCAGCATTATAGCAGGATGTATGTATATATCTTATAAAGTGCATTGAGAGCATCAGATTCGTAGAATTTTGGCTATTAAGGTTCAGGGAGCATCATTGTGGGTAGATGATGGAGTATGCGGCGCATGGTACTGATTCAGCAAAAGTACGCAGATGTGTTCTGGTGCCTCGTGTGGCAGTTGATACGATGTTCATATGTTAGAACAGGTCTGGCAGAGAATTTTCGGTGTTGGAATTGAGTTCGGAACTTGCGGTATGGATAAAGGAGGGTATATTTAGATTTTATCAAGCCCATGTGTTCAACTGGGTTGTGTAAGCACGGGCAGGTGCACGACGTGTTGGTCAGTGATTTCCAGATAACTCAAGAGAAGTTCTTAGCACGTTCGAGGACGATTGTCTGTTTAAGTGGGGGAGAATGTAACGACCCAACCGGTTGTTTTGATCTCTAGCGCGTCATTCAGCGGTTGGAAGTCATGAACATCTTCATTTCGGTTATTATGACTTGCGCGTATGGTCGGAATTGAGATTCAGGAAGTTCGGAGTTAGACTGGAAGGAAAATCTTCATTTCAGAAGCCTTAAGATGGAAGAATCGGTTAAGACTGGGGTTTTAAGTAAACGACCTCGGAATCAGGATCTGAAAGTTCCAGCAGGTTCGTATGATGATTTCGGACTTGGGCGTATGTCTGGATCTGGTTTTGGATAACCCGAGAGCGTTTCGGCGTATATTGTGGAAGTCAGCATTTTGAAGGAATTTCCTAAGTTTGGGTTGGAAGGCAGTTCAGAGATATTGATGTCCGTTTGGGATTTCGAGTCTGAGAATAGCTTCGTATGGTGATTCTGGAGTTGGGAGCGCGATCGAAAGTGAATTCGGATGTCCGGAGGTCAGTTTGAAGTCATTTGGCTAAAGATAGAAATTTGAAGGTTTTTGAAGAATCCGACCGGAAGTGGAAATTTTGACATCGAGGTCGAAATACAATTCCGGAAGTTGGAGCAGGTCCGTAATGTTTAATATGACTTGTGTGCAAAATTTGGGGTCAATCGGAGGTGATTTGACGGGTTTCGGCATCGAATGTGGAAGTTTGGAATTTCAAGTTCTTAAGGATTCGGATTGGAGAGCGATTCGTCGTTTCGATGTTGTTTGATGTGATTTGAGGCCTCGAGCAAGTCCGCATTATGTTATGGGACAGGTTGGTGTGATTGGACGGGGTCCCGGAGGCCTCGGGTGGATTCTGGGTGGTTAACGGGTCAAGATTTAAGTTGGAAAAGAGCTGAAGTTGTTGTCATCAGGTGTGACCGCACCTGCGAGGCTTTGGCCGCAGGTGCGAAGCCGCAGATGCGGTTGAGGGGCCGCAGGTGCGAGAAGAAGAAAGCTTGGCTGGGACCGCAGGTGCGAGGCAATTTTCGCACCTGCGAAAGCACAGATGCGGTGCATGGATCGCAGGTGCAAGTTTTGACTGGAGTCGAGGACGTCGCAGGTGCGAGAGTCTGGGCGCACCTGCGGAAGCGCAGGTGCGAGAGGTGGACCGCAGGTGCGGATATCGGGCCTGGGAAGATTGTTTTTAAACCGTGAAGTTTTCATTTCTTCTCCTAATTTTCATATGCTATGGGCGATTTTGGAGAGCATTTCAAGAGGGGTTTCATCAAGCATCAGAGGTAAGTTGTTTCTACTTATTTCTAAGGTTAAATACAAGATTATTACATTGTTTTGATATGAGAAATTGAGGGAAATTTGGGAATTTTGAAGAAACCTAGAAAAGTTGATAAATTGGATTTTAGCCGCGAATATGAGCATGAATATTTGAGTAAAATGTATATTTGAACTAGTAAAGCTATGAGTAGAGTTTATCTTCGAGAAATTTCGGAATCCGGGCACGTGGGCCCGAGGGCAGTTTGGTCAATTCACTGAGCGGAGCTGGGAAATTATCTAATTTGGATTTGTTACAAATAATAGAGTATATTTTCATTGAATTGTCGTTATTTGGATAGTTTGGGGGCGTCGTGCATCCATTGGAGTCGTCGGAGGGCTTGGAAGCCGGCTATGGAATATCGGAGCGAGGTAAGTCTCCTTTCTAACTTTGGGAGGGGGAAATTGTCACGCCCCAAAAATCGAGGGACACGACCGGCGCTCAACCGGGTAGACCCCAGTCGAGCGGACCTGGAACTGCCTTCCTTAACCCACGTATCACCCCGTGAGAACACTATCCATTATACTGTGAATAGTAATTAAGACTTAGCATAAACTTATGATTTAAAATCATTTCCACATTTTTGTCATTTCCAACATATAGTACCAAGTGCTTACAAAATACATACAAAATATACTCACGTGGAACACGATTCCGAACCGTACAATAGCTACCCAAAATACATATGTACATTACCCACGTTTCTGTCTACGGAGCCTCTATGAGTAAAATGAGTTTAACAGTACTTGCCGGCGATAAGGCCCAGGCTATACCTTACAATACAAAATAGACCCAAAGAGGGTGGTATGGACCACACATGGCCCCGAGAGGAAGTGGGGCTCACCAATTCAGCTGACGGAGTGGAGAGGAGGCACTATTGATGGTGGATTGAGTTACCTGCTGTAGGACCACCTACATTCATATAAGAAAATGTAGCGCCCCCGGCAAAAGGGACGTTAGTACTGTGGAATAGTACTAGTATGTATGAACAAACTTTATCCTAAGTACAATCAAACAATACACAGATAAGAGACAGTAATAGAACCAACATCATTGCGCATGGAAAGAAACAACCAAAATCAACAAGTTTCACAATTCCCCCTTTTTCCTTTCCAACACCACCATAATCAAGAATTTCATCGATTTTCATTTCAATAGTGATAATGATCACATTCCACCCTTATTACCTCGGCCACCCTTATTACCTCGATCACCCTTATCACCACAACCCACACCTTATTACTTCGTGTTGCGGCGCGCAACCCCATCCCACCTGACAAATCATATTTCATAACAAATATCCCAAACAATTACATCACAAGGATCCTCCTTTCAAGGAGCACAAGTTCACATCAACAATTCGTTTATTTGGGATCAAGTCACAATGATTCCCATTAAGCAGTAATACATTCCCACATTTGGGCACATTAACATCCTTTCACAATCTCATATAACACTATAGTGTGGCAATCCCTAAGACAATCAATTCACATATTTTCATACGAGGTACACATAACGTATGCTCGTCACAACAAGGGGATTCTACAAGGGTTAAAGTTATCCATACATACCTCGAGTCGAATTTCCCTTTTAAGTTCTATCACAATTCACCGGACCGTCTAGCACCGTTAATCTATTCCACAACGTGACATATTTCACTTAGAATTAGGAACCTTGAATTTAATTGAGCATTTTATTAAACACTATGTGACCCCCTTAGGTTACTAACCCCCTTTTTATGCATAATTACCCAAGTTTGTTTCCCCCATTACTAGGTTACGGAGTTACATTCACATGCATGCAAGGACTCATCTTTCATTTTTCAAAACCAACCCATGTGTGTTTTAGGCCTCATTTGTTTTCACTTAATGGAGGTCTGAATCTTAATCATTCAGATCTTAGACATTAAGTGCATTTGTTTTTAAAGTCTGAATCTTAATTATTCAGATCTTAATCATTAAGTGTGTTTTTTTTTTACTTGATAACCACTTAATGGGTTTGAATAGGTCTGTATGATTAAGATCTATAACAGTGACTTAATTTCATTAAGATGCTATCACATATTCATTATTAACTGCCGCCGCCACCTACCATTATCAACAACCACCATGCCACCCCCACCACCTTTACTAAACCACTCCCACCACCTCCACCACCACCACACCACCATCATCCTCAATCATAGCCGCCACCATTATCGACCACCACCACTCACTATCCCCACCACTCCGATCACCATATATCATTCTCACTTACAATTAACACTCATCCACCTCAACTACCACAACTGACCACCCGATCACCATCAACAACCACGGCCAACACTGCCTATTATTATAACCTACGACCACCCACCACCACCTTTCTCAGTCACAACTACTACCACCACCCGCCATTATTAACTATAACCACCCACCACCACCATCCTCAATCATAATATCCACCGCTACCAATCACTGCTAGCTACTAGCATGAACGACCATCATCAACCAAAACTACCACCAACCACCGTCTCTGGTCGGCATTCACTCGTTAGCCATCACCACCAACAACTATCATATTTTAAAAAGCTATATATTTTATTGATAGAATATTAGATTAGTTAGTATTTTATTTGAATTTATGTTTATTAATTTTCAAATAAAGATAAATTTTATACATTCAGATGTAAAAAATCAAACAGTCTTAATTATTTTATTCAGATCTTACTACACATCTTAATATATTCAGATGTGTATTCAGATTCAGATGTCTTAATCTTAATACGCATCTTGATATTCATATGTGTATTAAGATTCAGACGTCTTAATCTTAAAAAACAAATGAGGCCTTATTCCTATCCAAAATCTGAGAAATTGGGAAAATAGAGTGAAGGCTTACCTCTAGAGCTAAGAAGATGACTGATTACTCGATAATATCCGGGCTTGAGTGGTTTCAGAAATCAAATTGGATGATGTTGAAACCTTCTTTCTCAAGAACTCTCATTTCCTTCTCTCTATTTTGTTTAGAAATCAGTTAAAATGAAGGGGAGGGGTGTTTTTATGAATTGGGGGTCGGGTTTAAAAATTAGAAAAATAGGAGCCCGATACCGGAAATGCGGTCAGGAATGCGATCGCATTCCTGACATGCGGTCCACAGAGACGACCGCAGAATGGCCCTCCAGGTGGGCAAAAATTGAAAACAATTTGCCCAGGTATGCGACCATTATGCGGTCCGCATACACGTTATGCGATCGCATAGTGCGTCGCATAACCTCCCTCACAAAAATCAAAGGGCAAGAATGCGACAACTATGTGGTCCGCAGAACCGAAATGCGATCGCATAATGGACCGCATAGTTGTCCTCAAATTGGGCAGTGATTCTGCCCAAGTATGCGACCATTATGCGGTCCGCATACACGTTATGCGATCGCATAGTGCGTCGCATAACATCCAATTTCTGGAAAATTTATTCTTTCAAATTCCGGGGTACTTTTACACAAATAAGGTCCGTTTTAAGAATTTCTACAGTTATAACCACTTGGGGACTTGTTCGGGTGTTATTTTAAACAAGAAATTTTACGGTCTAATTAAGTGTGTATTACTATTTGTGGGGGCTACGTACGCACGAGGTGATGGGAGTCCGTGCGTAGCTACTGTTATGCCATGTCCGGGTAGTCTAGGACCCACGAGCATGCCTTACTTGTTATCCTGGTGAATTTATCAATGATATTAGCCTGGTGAGATGATCGAGTTAGTGATTGAATACTAAAAAGGTTAGAGCTCATTTTCCTTCATCAATTGAGAAAAGAATGGATCCTTCCTTGTATAATTGTGTTCCTGATAAGGTTATATTATTGAATATTATTAAACTTGGCAAATAAATTTCAAACCTGATTTAAATACTATCTTCAGGTTCACCTAAAGAGAATTTTAACACTTTCCTGAGAAGTTGTTTCTTGATAAAAATGTGAAATTATTATGTGAATACGTGTACATATGAGCACCTGAGTCGCAGGTTAGCCTTATTATTATTATTATGTTGACCGCGTCGCATGATTGATTCGCGAGCGGGGAAAATAGATGCATATATGGTTCGAGTCGTTCGACACTCGGCAGTGCACAGTTTATTATTGTTGGTCCGCGTCGTTCGACCCTCGGCATTCTTGATTACGCATGTTAAATGCTGCGTATTTTTTGTGATTTATACATGTCAAATGTTGCGTATTTTCTGTGATTTTTGCATGATAAATGTTGCGTATTTCCTGTGATTTATACATGATAAACATTGCGAATTTCCTGTGATTTATACATGTTTATCGGCTTAAGGAAAAGTCAAAATGCCAGTTTAAATGAAGGATAAATGATGTGTAAAAGGTGAAATAAGTTTGATGTTTCTTGTCCCTGATTATTAATTGAGTGTATATAATACTCATGCTTAGCACCTCACCTGATTATATTTATCCGACTTATAGCAAGTGTCTAATTTGACCTCTCGTCACTACCTCTCTGAGGTTAGGCGGGATACTTATTGAGTGCACGTTGTTTTCGTACTCATGCTACACTTGTTGTGCATTTTGTTTCACATGTACCTTCAAAGCAGTGGTTGACTTGGAGACTTAGACGGGCTGCATTCATCCGGAGGCGTTCCGCAGCTAACGGAGTCTCCCTTCTATGTACTTGCATTTATTTTTAAAGTCTTTGTCCAATTTGTTCCTCGAGCAAGCATTGTATAATTGTATAACTTCTTAGAAGTTGCTCATTTACTTGTGTCACCGGGTTCTGGGAATGTGCTGGGATTTATTTTATTTAAATTAAATTGATTTTCTGTCATATTTGATTAACGAAGATTTATGTATTTGATTATGAAATGCGGCAAAAAGTAACGATTTCGAAAATGCTAAAACAGGAATGTGTTTCAACTTATTAAGGTTTGGCTTGCCTGACAGTGGTGTCCGGCGCCATCACGACTTAGGGAACTTGGGTCGTGACAGACAGTCCTAATTTCCTTGTAGCCTCCTGCTTATAAGTGTGGTGCACAACACACCCATAAACAAGAATCTACTAGACATGGCTTGTAGACTCCGTAGGACAGAACTGCTCTGATACCAAGTTTGTCACGCCCCAAACCTGAAGATGCGACCAGCACCCGGTGCCATACTCGGCCTGAGCGTACCACTCTATAATTGTGAACTCTAGAGGGGTAACCCTCAACTTAGACCGATGAGGCCATATTCTTAATCGTCTGGAAATAACGCCTCGCTCGTCTATGGGGTACACATAAACAAAAGCTGATATATGTAACTATGCAAGCCGACGAAGCCGCCATGAACATCTACTAATATACAAAATATACAAGAGTCGTCTACAAGCCTCTAGAAATAACTGATTTGTACTATGATCGGGACAGGGCCTTGACCTACCCATCAAATCTGTATATATAAAAATGGACTCCAAGGTCTAGACCTGGTAACTCCGAGGAAGTGGAGCTTACCAACCAAGTTGATGTTTGACTTTGTCTACTAGGAGGGTCTGTCCAACTGTCAACGAGGACCTGCAGGCATGAAATGCTGCATCCCTAGCAAAACAGGACGTCATACGAAATAATGTACCGAGTATGTAAGGCAACAGAATAACTGAAAGTTGAAACGGAATTGATAATATAACAACTGAAACTGACTGAGAGTCAAAGACAATCTGAAGATATGCTTACCTGCTTATACTGACTCAACTCTCTCAATATAGTAAGTAAAATAGTTGTCCGGCCTTATAAGGCTCGGTATGAGTAACTGCTCTGTCGTGGTAGGCTCGCTCATAGGCGCTCGGCCATAATAGGCTATGTGTCTCAGCCATTCTAAGCTGGCTCATAGGCGCTCGGCCACAGTAAGTTCGGTATATAACTCACCATCTAGTCAGAGGTTTCCCAATAGGGGCATGCCCATTGATTATAGCTCGATGGTGGTGAAGATATTGTAATACTGTATATATATAGACTCTATGCTTCCTTGGGTGACAGTAGCTTATGAGACTAGGAAAATGTACATAAATTCAGGAATATGAACTTCTCTTTATGTCTCGTTATCAAACACATGTAGTTACTGGATCATGCCAAAATGAAAGAAATGTTTAGCCTTAACATACCTTAACTCTGTTGAGTCCTTAATACCTTACTATCAATTCATCAAACAACTAAGCTCAATCTACCATAGCATAAGAAGATTCAAAATCATTGTTGAGTAAAGGCTAAGTTCACAACTTAAACTAGTAGCTCGTTTACGTAAATTTGGGCAGCACCTTCCCTGTAACAAGACCTCCTCCAAAACCATATACCAACAACACCAAGAAAAAATCAATAACAACATGTATGCATCATTTTCCAACCTTATCTCCATCTCAATATATCACAAAACAGACACACCTTAATCACTTCATACATAAAACGACAACAAAAATAGTGTCAAACAACCTAAAATAATTAACGACAAATGACCAGCACACCATTCCGTCATTATGTGGTGTTTCTCCACACCTTTTATACTCAAAAATGCCATAAAACATCAGCAAAATATAAATACCAAAAGAAACACGAAACAACCCACAAAATGGTTACTACAAGTCGAATAACTCGAACTCACAACTTCCAATCATCGTCCCGTGAGTTCTAACTATTAGCAAACGAATTTATCAACATTCCTTGATATTTAAAGCTTAAATGCAGAAAGGAGACATTTTCTTAACTATGAAGTACCTTCAAAAAATCAAACTACAAAGAAAAAGAGAGGCGATATAGCGATACTTACGTCGTAGGGATCGTTCTAGTGTTATCGCTTCTTGATTTCGTACCCGGGATGTTAATATTCTTGGAAACCCTTGTGGAGAGCTTGAGTATAAGTTTAGGGATCTTATTCTGGTCGTGGTATGTGGAAAATTAAAGAAAGAGACGACGTAAGGCCTATATATATCCATTTTGAAAAGTCAAAGAGGTGCTAGGTTGGCACCCTATTATTGACTCTACTTCAGACGCTTATATCGTTTTATCCGGATGTCGTAGGAATAAACGGTTAAGAGTGTTAGAAACTAAATCTCAAGAACTTCAATTTGGTATATAATATGTCCCAAAAATACCTCATATAACACATGAAATGTATTGCTCAAAAAGCTTTAGTGACACACCTACTTGTCACCTATGCAGTCAGCGCAGTCTCGCGAAACTGCAAATATCTCTCTACTCCTATGTTGTATCAATGAACGGGTTAATGAGTTAAAATAGACACTTATATATTCAATTTGTTAGGTAGATCATACCCTATTTCCAAGTATACTGGCAGAAAGGCTCAGCTACATTTGAACTTAATTTCATCATATTTATGAATGTAACTTGTGATGATCTTTGCCAACTTTTGTTCCACAACTCACTTGACTTCAAAACATAACACACGACTATCATAAGACAAAAATAAATCATGAGATAACATCCTTATCATTTTGAGCAACCTAGTCTCACCCCAAAAGTACATGTTATAACATTCCCAACTTGTCAACTTTCGACGGAACTTATTTTATTTCAATTGGTTTAGCTTCTAAGTCGTCCAACCCTCCTGGTACTTGCAGTCCATGATGTTAAATATTTTTAACCAAGTTAACATGATAACTTAATTTATATACTTCCAAATATGATCTCATTTCTGAGCTTACATCAATTACGACGTGCTTTTGCGTACAAAAATATGGGGTGTAACATATTGGACAACTAGTAAGTATCGATGTCGACCCCTCATCACTATTCGGGTTTAGTCTAGATACATACTTGGTACGCGTTGATATACATACTCATTCTACGCTTTTGCACTAATTGGTCAGGTACTGAGACAGGTTCATTTAGTGGTCATCTTGGCGCATAGGAAAAATTGTTGAGAGGAAATTATGGTAAGTTGTATTCCATGTTATGATCTAAAGCACACAGAGTCTCCATCATATTCATTTATGTTATCCAGTCTACTTTTATATTTCAGATAGAGGTTTTATTAGTATTGTACTCTCTAATAGATGCTCGTGTACTTGTGACACCGTTGGCTTGCCTAACGATGATATTGGACGCCATCACGACCTGTAGTGGAATTTGGGTCGTGATTAGAGAAGATGACAAATGGAGGAAAGGATCAAAAGGGTCATGGAGCAAAACCGCGAACATGCAAAGATAAATAATGACCTTTGTCGGACCTAGGATATCTGGAGGGTTGAAAATGATCAGTTGCAATCTAAAGTCCAAAAACTTCGAACCACGCTCTAAGATTATGAGGATTATTTCCTCCTTGAGAAAAATCATAAAGTTTATCACATGAGGAGGAAGACTTTGGTGGATTCCAGAGAAGGCATTTCAAACATAGACGACTGTATTGTTGAAGATCTCGATTTGGAGACAACCGCCTTCAAGAACATCCCTGCCCGGCCCAAAACTTGAAGTTCCTCGAGCACTTGTTTTGATTACTCGAAACCCAAGGAGGAAGCTGAGGAAGAAAAAGATAAGGACAAGGATAAAGGTGCTTAATCAGACGCTGAGCAACCTTCACCTTCAAAAGATACAGCAGCAACTTCTCGTCCTCCGAACTCTGCTGATAAAACAAATCTATGTAAATATTTTTTTTCCTTTTGTAATTATGTCGAAACCTTTATTGAGTTCGGAATTTGTTGAAATAAAAGACATCTTTTACTTAACTTTTGTGCAAAGGACATCTTTTTATTTTTCCATTTGATAGAGTTCGAAATTTTTTACATCATGACTTTAATACCAAGCATTCATACTTTCAATTTTTACACTTTAATTATAAGAGATTCATAAGAGAGGACCCTTATATTTACGGTGCTCTTGAAGGACGTATCCTTTTCATTCCGAAACTAGCATTTGAAGTTTAAGTTATATTCAAATGAAAAAAATCATACCATATCATTTGGACAAGAAATAAGATAAAAACAAACGGACTTTAAGTTTTTTCTTCCATTTCCAAAAGTACATTTCCATGAGCAAAAGTTTTTACATTCGCTTAAATAAACAAAATTTGTCAATACATGTGGCTAAGTATTACACTTCTTATTTCTACTGGGTTGATCATCCAATCCCCAGTCCTAACTCAAGGTCTTTCAAAACAGCTGAACTTTTAACTTTTAAGTTCAAGATAAAACTTTTGGTTCTAATAGTCCCCAGTATCATTGACACGTTTAGTGCTATGACATGCAATAGTTCCCTCCCCCCACCCCCCTCCGTGTTTGGATGCAAAGTACGAGAATTCAAACACTGGAGTTCTTTTTATTGTACACGATCCTTCTTCGGGGTATGTTTTATGGTATTGACTCATTATAATCCTTGCCTGAAAAATTCAATTGGGGAAAAAACTAGACGAATGGAAAAAGTGTGCAACACATACTTTTAGTATCATCAAGGATCTTCAACAATAATACCGTGTGAGGTGAGTCACGTTCCAATTTCTTGGTAATATGACCCTTTTATAGGTTATAATTGAAATTCAGTAAGGTCCTTCCAGGTTGATCCCAGTTTTCCAGTATTTCGCAAAACCAAATCTCCGACTTTTAAATAATAAAGATTTGATATGTGATTAGAATAACGTTCCATCATTTTCTTTTGTGCCACCATCCTTACATAAGCTAAATTTCGATGCTTCTCAAGCAAGTCCAACTTAATCAAAATTGCTTCATCATTCTCCTGCTCGTTTTCTTGAGAATACCTTATGTCGATGGCCCATTTGGCCAATCGACCCGATAATTCGGGCTTGTGAAAAATATTACGGAGTGGGTACGGTTATCACACATATGGGGTGACATTGAAAATATGGCTTTAACTTTCTAGAGGCGCTTATTAGTGCAAGTGCCAATTTCGCTAAGCGTGGATTCCTAGTTTCAGCATCTCCTAAGGTTCGACTTACATAATAAACAGGAAACTGCGTAACTTGCTCTTCTCGAACTAGGACACCACTTATCGCGATTTCGGATATTGCCAAGTATAAGTAAAGTTTCTCTTCTTCCTTCGGAGTGTGAAGCAGATGTGGGCTCGATAAATATCGCTTCAATTCATCCAATGCCTGTTGACATTCCGGGGTCCATGCGAAATCATTTTTCTTTTTGAGTAAGGAGAAAAACCTGTGGCTCCGATCTGATGACCTCGAGATGAATCGACCGAAGGCAGCTATCCGTCCAGTTAGCCTTTGTACGGCTTTTACAGTATCTACGATGGTGATGTCTTCGATGCCCTTGATCTTATCGGGGTTGATTTTGATTCCCTGATTTGATACCATGAAGCCAAGGAATTTGCCTGAACCGACCCCGAAAGCACATTTCTTGGGGTTGAGCTTCACGTTGTACTCCCTCAAGTTTTCGAATATTTCCTGCAAATTAGCCAAATGGTCCTCTGCGCGCAGGGACTTAACTAACATGTCGTCAATGTAAACTTCCATTGATTTACCTATTTGTTCTTCGAACGTTTTGTTAACTAGGCGTTGATATGTAGCTCCTGCATTTTTTATCCTGAAGGGCATTAAATTATAACAATAGGTCCCATACTTAGTGATAAAAGAAGTCTTTTCTTGGTCTTCTAGGTCTATTTGGAATTAATTATACCCAAAATAGGCGTCGAGAAAAGTAAGGATCTCGTGGTCGGCCGTGGAATTGATCATGCGATTGATGTTAGGCAATGAAAAAGAGTCTTTTGGACATGCTTTGTTCAAGTCCTTATAGTTTACACACATCCTAAGTTTGTTCCCCTTTTTGGGGACTATGACTACATTATCTATCCATTCGGGGTATTTTACCTCCCGAATGGATCCTATTTTGAGAAGTTTAGTTGCCTCGTCCTTTATGAAGGCATGCTTTACCTCGGACTGGGGCCTTCACTTTTGCTTCACTGGTCTGAACTTGGGATCCAGGCTCAGTCGATGTGTTGTTATCTCCTATGGGATTCTTGTCATGTCTAAATGGGATGACGCAAATCAATCCATGTTATTAATAAGAAATTGAATGAGTTTTTTCCTGAGTTCGGGGTTTAACCCCATTCCCAAGTATACCTTTCGTTCGGGCAGGTACTCAATCAGTATCACCTGTTCCAGTTCTTCGACCGTTGACTTGGTTGCATCTGATTCTTTGGGAACAACAAAGGTTCGAGGAGTTAGAAAATCCTCCTCTTCTTCTTCGTCGACTACATGTTTCTCCGATTTGGCCGAGGCTGGGGGCGGTAATTGCTATTTGCCCGCCTCCTTATCTTTGGCGCTCAGTTTTTTTGAAGTCGAGGTGTCGATATCGGCGTTACCTCATCGACTGCAAACATTTTCTTTGCAGCATGTTATTCCCCATAAACCGTTTTTACATTATCCGTCGTTGGGAACTTCATCATTTGGTGGAGGGTCGATGGTACTGCCTTCATGTTGTGGATCAGTGTCCTTCCGAGCAGTGCATTATATCTCATGTCGCCTTCGATGACATGGAATTTAGTATCATGGATGGTTCCGAACACATTCACTGGTAGGATAATCACCCCCTAGCTATTTCACTGGCCATGTTAAAGCCGTTAAAGACTTGAGATGCAGGTACAATTTGGTCATGCAGGCCGAGCTGCTCCACGACCCTCGATCTGATGATGTTTGCCGAGCTACTTGGATCCACTAGAACACATTTAAACTTTGTTTAACAAAATAGAAATTACCAGGGCGTTGTTGTGTGATTGAGAAATGCCTTCCGTTTCTTCGTCATTGAATGATAAAGTGCCTTCGGTCACATAATCTCGAGTCCGTTTCTCTCTGGTGATAGACACCTTAGTGCATTTGAATATAGGTTCTTGTGGGACGTAGACCCCGTCGACGATCATATGAATGACATGTTGAGGTTCTTCTTGTTCATTCTTTCTGTTGGCGTCTCTTTCTCTAAATTGATTTTTCGCTAGATCGCTGAGGAACTCTCGAAGATGGCCTTCGTTAAATAGTCGAGCTACCTCCTCCCTCAGCTGCCTACAGTCTTCGGTCCTATGACCATGTGTGCCATGATATTTACACATTAAATTCGGGTTCCTTTGAGAAGGATCGGTCTGGGCCACCTATTATCTTTGATCCTTCCGATAGCCGATACAATCCCTCATGTATCGACGTTGAAATTGTACTCCGATAGTCGTGGTGCTTCTGTACGATCTGCATATTTGTCGAAGCCAGTTTTACTCATAAGTCCCCGAGAACTTTTCCCTCGATCGCTTCTTCGATCGTTCCAGGTGGAGTTGCGTCCCAGACCGTTATTCCTTCGATCTGCAATATATGGATGGTACCGGTCTCTATTCGGCCTTGGCTCTCTATCAACGTCCCTCTGGTTTTTACCAGTCGACCGATTTGGATGTACTAAACCAGAAGGGGCTCCTAACTGGTCGTCTTCGACCCTGGTATTCGATTGATATCGGCTGTGGACGTCTCCCCAAGTTACAGCTGGATACTCGATCAAATTTTGTTTCAGCTAACGCGATGCTACAGAACTCCGTTCATTCAACCCTTGTGTGAAAGCCTGAACAGTTCAATCAACTATGACTGGTGGCAACTCCATGTGTTCCATTTGGAATCCAGACACGAACTCCCTTAGCATCTCGTTATCCCTCTGTTTTACTTTGAAGAGGTCTGATTTCCTCGTTGCAACCTTTATGGTTCTGGCGTGTGCTTTTACGAAAAAATCTACCAACATGGCGAATGAATCGATGGAACTCGGCGGAAAGTTGTGATACCAAAGCATAGCTCCCTTCAACAGGGTCTCTCCAAATTTTTTCAGCAGCACAGACTCAATTTCGTCTTCCTCCAAATCATTACCCTTAATGGCGCACGTGTAAGAGGTAACATGCTCATTGGGGTCAGTGGTCCCGTTGTATTTGGGTATGTCAGACATACGGAACTTCTTTGGAATGGGCTTTGAGCCGCACTCGGAGGGAACGGTTTTTGCACAAACTTCTTCGAATCCATTCCTTTCAAGATCGGAGGTGCCCCCGATGTCTTGTCAACTCGGGAGTTGTAAGTCTCCACATTTTTAGCGTTGGTCTCGATTTTCTTCTCTCCTGATTCAATTCTCTTAGTGAGCTCCTCGAGCATCCTCATTATAGTAGGATCGGTTGTCGAGGTGTTGTCACCCGATCTTTCAGGCACCGTCTCGGTACAGCGAGTAGTCTCCTGCTCGACCCTATTTGGAGCTTTGTGCTGATTTTGTAACTGAGCGATGGCGGTTTGTTGAGCTTGAAGCATTTCGAATATCACTTGGAGATTGACTCCTTCGTCTCCTCTGCCCTGTGTACCTCGACCGTCAGTTCGACCTTCTCTGCGTACACTTCCCTCGGAATCTGCGCCTAAGTCCGCATTCAGAGCAACATGTGAACTGACGTCAACCGGATTGACGGGCGATGCTCCTCCAAGATCAGCCTGTGGCATTTCGATTCCTGGAGCAATAACATTCTCGTTTTCCCTGTGAAGTCTGAGGCCTTTGTCGTCGTGTGTAGATGTGTTTTGTGAGTTTGACATGATTCAACCTGAAAATAAAAATTCTTGACAAGAGCAAGTGTAAAATAGTGTGTTTTACCAGAATTAGCACTGAACAATCACTATTATCCTCATCCCCACGGTGGACGCCAAACTGTTTACCTAGAAATCAGAGTAACAATTAAATTTGTATTATGGTTTTAAAGATACGTGATCTGATTCAACACTAATTGATAAATGATGGATTAAATAAATGAGTTGAACGATTAAAATAAATCAAATCGGTATTGCAGCAATGTATCGACCTCGATTCGGGTTAGCCTCGAGACCAAGTAGTAAGAACAATAAGAACAACAGTGTAAAGTATAGAGAGCAGCGTGTATATTATTTCTTAGAGAACGTATCCTTAAAAATGAATAGGGTCCCTCTTTATATAGTAGAGGAATCCTAAATAAAGTACAACTCTAATTTCAGAAATAAATCCCATGATTGATCTCAATAACCGTTAACAGTTCAATTTCTTCCGAGATTTCTGCTGAGATCTTTGGTCGATTACTGATATCTCGCTATTCTGTTACTCGATGTTGGTCACGCCTGATCTCGATCCTCAACGGGTGCTTCGAACTTCGAGCTTCGTACTTTGCCATCGAGCTCGAACCAGTCCTATCATGAGCTTGCCTTCGAGTTAGCTCATCGAACTCACGAAATCGGGCATACCCGGTTTCGATCGTACACAAGTATAAATGCAAAGATTTTTTGTAACGACCGCTCCTTGAATGATGTCTTCTTTAACTGATATCTTGCTTTCAAATTTTCGTCTCCGATTCCAGTATCTTTGGAATTTACACAACATCGATGTATACTCGTAATCGGTGCTAGCTATTTGGTAACTCATACCCCACCTGTCTCTAATGCCATGTGTCAACTCAGCGAACGTCCGTCTATCATTTATCAATTTTACCCCTGTAGAAACAACCATCCAAACAAGAGGATCTGTTTGGTAAATCTTACAAAATATACTTATTTCCAGACGTGCTTTTATTATAAGATTCTCCGGTAGTACCTTTGCATTGTAGTTAATTGAATAAATAAAAATTCTAACTACAAAATATTATTTAACTTTTAAAGCAACTTCAAGGTAAAAGGTCATTTATGGTGGTGGCTGGCTTTATAAAAGTCTTTAATTTTATTTACTTTAATTTAAAATATAAAGTCGCAGAATACATTTTATTTTTAAACAATATAAATATATCAAGATATATATAAAATTCAAGATGCACCACAAGGAAGACGAAGGAAGAGGCCTATCGAGCAAGGGATATAAAGGTGACGTAACTAGTAAGGGATAAGTTTGCTGAATAATCTTTCTGGTAATAGTACTTTTTGTACTAGAAATATTTTAATTTTCTGCTATGGTTTCTGCTTATGCTATTAATTACTAAGAAAAAATCTACAAATTTCATATTCCTCTCTACAGTAAAAAGAATTTCTTTTTTTTTTAAATTTTAGAATCACTTATTTTGTTCAAAAAACTTGATCAAAGACGCTCTATTTTTTATTATTATTGAAAAATAAGCACTACCAGGGGCGGATCCACCCCTTTAAGAAAGGGTGGTATGGCACCCGGTAAAATGATAAAAAATTTATATATTTATGTTGAGACTTTCTTAAATTAGGTTAATTATCTGATTCTGTCACCCGTAACTGTAAACTAGACAAAGGTTCCATGACTGATAGACCTTTTTGAAAGCTTTTCTCGTGTGTAAAATTCAAGTTGAATTTATCTTGAACCTTGTCTGACTTTCTCTTTTCTTTGGGCTTTTATTTCCTTTTGTCCCAGTCATTTCCCTTTTCGTCTACCACCGAATTTCTATTTATCGTTTTTTTTTTTTCACTATTGTATTATTTTGTATGTGATCTCTAGCAAGAACACTAAAAAAAGAGACTCCTAAAGTTTAAAATTATATAAAATAAGCAATCCTCTTAATTAAATTTTTGAATTTTCTTCTTTCAAATGCGAGAAATTGGGTCTTAATGAGAATTTTGGATTGAGATAAAAAAAAATCATCTTTTTTGTTATATCATAAAAATTTATGTTATGTGATGGTTGTTAGATATAATTTAAATCATTTTACTATAATTTCATAAGCATTGCTTAAAAAAAATGTGATTTATGATTTTAATTTATGAAAAATTGTAGTTTATCAAATTTATGCTTATATAATTTATCTATGGAAAATATTTTTTAAATTTTCTTATTCTGATTGATGTAATTCTCTTTTTGAATAGGTTATCTTACTTGTGTAAATTAATTTTTAATATACGGAAAAGATGTAATTTTCCAGTCAATATTTTGATTTTACTTATGTAGGTGTGATCCTATTTTAAAAATCGAACACATTTTTGTTTAGATCTAAGATGTAATTTTTAAATTTTCAAATAAAAAAGACCTATTAGTTTGACCCGAATCAACTCAAAAAAATCGAAAAAACGTTCCTAACAAATTTTATATTAGTCATTATAAAATATACATTAAAGGAAATTATGGCACCCGCCAACTTCAAATCCTAAATGCGGATGTGAGCACTACTATTACTTTTTAAAAAGTTTGGTGGGATAAATATATGTATGATTCAAATGTAAACTTTGAACAAACCGTACTAAGTTGAAAAGATAAGACGATTTTCCTTTAGTTGGCATTGCTTTATATGTTTAGCTTTATTTCTTTGTTTGTAAGTTGTAACCAAAAAACAAAGGTCAATGGCGTGTGCTTTTCCCTTTAAAACTAAAAACGCGTGTTTTTGCCCCTTTCACTTTCCCACATTTATATATCTTTTGTATAAGAGGAAGGAATCCAATGAAATAGCAACCATAAAATTGAACGTAATATTGGAGAGGCAATTGATAGCGGAAAAGGATAAGCTGCTGAGCCCAACATTTTGACTTATAATGTATCTTCTTTCCTCAATTCGTGCATTAAATCATGACGACTGTAAATCCCTTCACAGTTTCTACATGTAACAATTTGAACATTTGGTAGTCGATTTTTGGATTTTCCAGCATGCAAATATTTTTTATATTATCATTTGGTAATTGCCCGACTAATTCATATTCGTGCACATATGACTCATTAAAAGTGAATAAAGCTTGAACTCAAAACGGGGTAGTTAGTGCATGCAATTTAATCACTATAAGTCCATACTATAGTTAAATTAAGAGAATAATCTATAGTAATTACAAGTGATTCTCTAATTTAAGCTCGAGCTTTTAATTTGGATAGTATATATGTTATCAAGAATAGCTTGAGTTGTATTAACTCTACTCCAGTTGTATTAAAATCTGGTTTTGTCATTTAGTTACAGAAAAGAGATAAATTGATGACAGTGGACTACAATGGAAATAATAATAATAATAATAATAATAATACAGCTTTTGGAGAAAAAAATTGAAATAAAAAATTAGTAAACTCTTCTACAAAATTTTAAAGCAAACGCCACCAAGTGTGAGATCTGTGGAAGGGGTAAAGTGCAAACCGACAGGAGTAACATGATATGCATTTAACAAATCCCTCGTGCATTTGACTTGTGTCTTTCCTCCCCATCAGTTTAATTTCTAGACTAATATAAAATGGACTTTCTGTCCTTCTTTAAATTAAATACAGTAATCCTATATAATTTCGTATACGCAATTGCACATTAATCTTTACACTAGAATAAGGACTAAACTATTCTACTACTACGCGAGAAACAATAAGAAAGAGAGAGGAAAAATTGGTCTTGTTTTTAGTGCGATTTAAATTGCTACGTCTGTGTCTATATTTTTATATGATGGTATTTAATTAGACACAACACAGATATTTTTTCCATTGATCTAGTTATAGCACTGACTTAAAAATTATTTGAATTGAATACGTCCTACATTATCATGTGATTTATCATTAAAAACGGGATTTGTAAATATAGAGTCCAAAAATTTGCTTTTGGAATGAAAATACTTTTCAGATTTGGAATTAGACTAATTATTAAAATCTAACAACCAATCAACTTGCTCCTCTTGAGATTTTTTTATAACGGTCGTACTCGTATCAACTTACTTACGCGTACGTCAATTATTTACTAGGTACTTACTATTTCACATCATTATAAATACCATAGGCGTATTTAGTGTAAAAGCCATGGTTTCAACTGAAGTCACAGTTTATGCATATACCTGTATTTTTGTCCAAAAAAATTATTAAATATACAAATAATTTATTTTGAACTCATGAAATTAGATGAGGTGTAGTATAATTGTGTATTTGAACCCATAAAATTTAAATTCCGGATCCGTCTCAAATAAGTACCACTATATTAGATTACTCTATCAACTAAGGCTTAAATAGTAGATAAAAATAAATCACCTAAAATATTTTATATCATTCCAATTTCCACAAGATTGAATGCAACACCTACCTTAATAATTGTGAATACATAAACTGGGTTCTGTGTTCATGACGAGTGCAGGCACTTAAGCCTCTTATGTTATTACTACTATATAATTCATTTTCTTTTCTTTAATGGAGACTGATTCGAAATTTTAATTTTATAGATTTTACTTTTAAGTTTTTAGATGCTACCTCTGGTATTGCTTCACGTAAATAAGACTAATTATTTGTCTATATAATATTTTTCCAGTCTAGATAATAAAAAATAGTACGTAATTAATATAGTGGTATCTTTTCAAGGGAGAAGATAGTATTTGTATTTTTATGGCACTTAGCAGCTGATATTTGGACCTCGGAACTTGTATGTTATACATTTTCGCCAATCAAATTCTTTTGAGGTGCTCTCTCTTCCCCATCCCCTTTTTTCAAGGCAAATAATACACTTCATTATATCGGGTGAAAATAAAATGTTACTCTTCGGTTCAAAATAAGTGATTTTTTTTTCCACGTAGATTAAGAAATTCACCTTTTAGTATTAATTAGTAATGAAATTGATGATATTAACCTTTACTATCTCACATAATACTCTTAACACATACTCCAACACTATTTACTCCATGAACAATGTAGGGAAAAAAAATTAATTCATTCTTGAAATCTGAAAAAATCACTTATTTTGGACCACATGAAAACGGTCAAAAAAGCACTTATTTTGGACCGAAGGGAGTAATTATTTTACAAAAAAACGTAATAAATCTTTCTTTAAAAGATGTAATGATTGAAATAAAAGGTTAATCCTAGTCAAGCTTAATAACTGTTAGATCTATGAACTTGATGGTGGATAGAATAAATCTGAGTGTTACAATAATAAATGCTAGGCAAAGATACGGATGATGATTGATAATGAATACACAAGTGAGTATAAGGATTTAATGCATGTAAGGCAACAAATGTAATATTAAAAGATATCTCGCCCCATATGTTAAGCAAAAGACTCAACTAACTCTTTCTCAGCCATGCAGGTGATAGGAAGTATGGGTGGAATACAAGGTTCTTGGACCTTGTATATGAAAAGGTATCTTTGGACTTGAGAATCAATAGAAAAGACAAGTGTTGTATATTCTTCAATAGTCAATATTATAGAGTGTTCTTTAAGAGAGTTCAGATCTTTTTTTCTCTTTTGCTTTTCCTATATATAGGGAACATTCTTTAGAAACCCTAAAAAGTATAAGGGAAAGAATATTCCGATCTCTTCCTAACCTAAAACTATCCTGTCGTTATTATACATCCTTCTATTCGACCCAACACCTCTTTCGAGAAAGGCCCGTCTCCAAATGTAGGTCGACCTAGACTTCGACCACGACCAACGAAGCCATTAAGTTTGGTCAAAATTTCGACCAATACAGTTAATCCATCTGCTTATTAAAGTCGTGGCCCCCTCGTCCTTGATGAGTAGACTACACCATGCCCGTTATGAGAGAAATTTGGTCGAAACCATGTCATTAATGCCCGGCAAGGTCATGATTGGCGTAGGTGACGTCAGATGCTGTCATTGTCGCGCACGTTATCATTATGCGTCTTCCCAATGCAGGGTCTGCACTGTTGGTGCTTCGATTCTTGATACAGATAGCTTTTGGCCTCGATTTTGGTGCCACCCAACCCTATAACTAGGGGAAGGATTTTTCATTTGAAATTTTCACCGTCTCTTTCTTCTCAAATACTCATTCTGGCTTGTGCATCTCTCTTTTGCTTCCTGTGACCTCTTCACTCCCAGTTTCCAAATCCTTTCTTGATCACTAACTTTGTCTTCCACGTTGTTGCTCATATCATACTAATTTTCATGTTGACTTCTCCTCATAGTCACGGCTATGTTTTTTACGCCACCCTTTTGTCACTGGCCATTCTTCCTACTAACGAAGAGGTTTCGGTTGAGGGGGATGATAGCTTCCCCACCGTTGAAGAGGTAGTGCCCAAAAATGTTGCGGCTAGGAATGATTTTCCTAAAGGACCTGGTCCTGCTCCCGAAACTGAGCTTTCTGAATCAGTGGAGACCGAATTGGCTGATATGCGGGCTAAATACCGCATTCCTTATCATATCGAGATTGTCCCTGTAAGGGGTGATACAGTTCAGGTTCACCGGCCTGAGTTCTGCCCTTCTACGTCTACCCCTTCACGATCGGCTACACTTTTCCTCTTCTACGGTTAGCCAAAAGAATTTTTCCGCTTCTACGATGTTTGCCCGACGCAACTTTCTCCTTACCTATATGAGGTCTTCCTGATGCTGGCTAAGTACGCGGAACTGGCCGGGTGCGGGGTCGACCTTCGCCACTTATTGCACCTGTTCTCGCCTACTTTCTTCAGAGGCACTCTGATACACTTGTGGAATCGCGGGACGAAGGGATTAGTGTCCAGGATAGACGATAAGGCGAGTCGTCTGTTCTGACACAAATACTTCTTTGTTAGGATTGGGCATTTGGTGGCGGACCCAACTGGGTTTCCTGAGAAATGGAATTATAGTCGTAAATATCTTTTTGTACCCTCCGCCATTCACTCCTTATTACTTGTTTTCTTTTCCTTCTCGGCTTCTGATACGTTTACCGCCTTCTTATTTTTAGTTGTAAAGTGTTCTCCCTCACTCGTTCTGGACATGGAGGGTTGGTTGGCTCGTGTGTTGCCTCATGTTGCGAGAATTTGTGATTGGTCTTCCTTCCATAAGCGTTATGGACCTAAGGTCCCGTCTCGTAAGTATTCTTATTCCCTCGTTTGGTTTCGTCCTTTATTGCTTTCCGACTTAACCCTTTGTTTCTGTCAGGTCGGCGGGTTTCCAAGAAGGAGAAGATACCTACCCTTGCCTTCCGTCAGAAGGTAACTTCGGCTGTGATGGAGTTCGCTTTAGTCGAATCTATGTGAGGTCAAGTCGAGACTCTGCAAGCAGAGGAACCTGTCTCTTCAGGCGTCATCGTTCCCGATGACGCCCCGTCTTAGCAGGTTATTTTTCTTACTGACGAGCCTTCTTATGGCGAGGAACTATCGCCGAGGAAAAGGCGAAGGGTGGAGACGGGTAAGGTCGTAGTTGCTGAAGAGACGGAAAGGGTCGCAACCCTTGGGGCGGGACCGGAATCGTTTTCGGCCGTAGAGGCGGTTGTCATGTCCGAGTCTGTTATAAAGGAGAGATTTCCCAGGGTCGAGAGAACTGGTAGCGGCGAGGAGCTCGCACGGGCTGTGGAGGACAGCTCTTCGTCGATGGCGAGGAAAGGTGGTGATTCCCACGCGGGGGACGTCGATTAAGGATCTAACATCGAACACGAAGAGGTACGAGCCTTCACTGAGAGAACGACTCGCGTGGAGATAAGAACGGAGGGTCCCAATCTCCATATTGTCATCCCTGTGGACTTCAACCTTTTGGTTGACATAAAGCGTGTGGCGTCGTCGTTCTCCCCTTTGTGTGCTGAGGCCAAGAATAGGACGTTGCAGACGTTGAAAGACACCGACCTTTCCCTTGGCATATATGCAATGGCCCTGCGGGTGAGTATTTTTCCTAAACTTTTGCATGTTTCACTAGTATTGCTTTATCTTGGCTAACTTATTTCTTTTTGTTTTCTAGACTCTTATCCTCGACATCGAGCATGACCGCGCGGGAGGAGGAGAGGGTAACCCACTATAAGAGGATGGAGTCCTAGTATAGAGAGTACTGCTCTAAGTACCGGAAGCTGGTCAGTAGTGTTGGTGAGGACGACCAGTTCTAGGGGTTGAGTGAAGATATTGGGAGGAAGGATGAGGAGATGAAAGAGAAGGACGAGGAGATTATGAAAGCTATTAGCCGGTGTAATGAGTTGGAGGAGGCGTTGAAATCTAAGGAGGATAATCTTGAATTGGGCAAGGGGATAATAGCTGAGAACTCAAACCTTCAGGCGCAAGTGGCATCTTTGAAGGTCGAGCTTGATCAGAGTGAGGCGAGGACTGCCAATCTGATTGCCGAGCTGGACGCCAAAGTCAAGGAGTTGAAACTGGCAGAGAGGATCAGGACGGCCTCGATAGCGGAAGTGGCAGCTCTGGCGGGCACCCTGCGCTTCTGCAAGTCTGAGCGGGCTAATGAAGTGGAGACTTCGGCGCTCAAGGTGGTGAGGTTGGAGGAGCAAGTTGGGAGTTTAGAGGCAGAGCTGGAGAGGTTAAATGAGCAGATCGTGATCCTGAGGGATAAGAAGGAACAGGTGGCCCGGTCGTCTACTTCTCAAGCTTCTGCCGATGCGAGTGTGTCACGGGAGTTATACGAGATATGGGTTCATGCCAAGGCTCAGCTAGATGGGTACAGGTCTTTGAGGGATGCTGGGAAAGTTTCTGAGAAGGAGCTCGCCGATGTTCATGTTAAGGCGCGGGTAGCCCGTGAAGCTTGTGGATATGCACCTCATTCACCCAGTGGGGACGACGGTGATGATGTCGTGGATGGGCTTGCCTCCGATCCTTGGTACGACGACGAATATGTTGAAGGGGATGACACAGCGTAAGTCCTTGCACTTGATTTTGGGTTGTTTTGTTATTTTTCTAAGGGCGAACTCGAGCCCATTGTAAAAGAAAACGAGTCATGTAACCTAACCAATTTATAATGGAATGGTTACCTTTGGCTGTATGTTTTGCTTTCTTGTTACTCGTCTTATTTCGATGTGATGTTGTTCTTAAGAGGCTGATCACAGGTTGACTTGGGGTCAGTTTTTGGCAAGGCGTAGGAAAGTTCAAGGTCGAATGTGAATAATTCGAGTGATGTCGAATGTAAAGTATTCAAGCGAGGTCGAAATGTTAGTAATTTGAGCGAGGTCGAATATTGGCAATTCAAGCGAGGTCGAATGTAAGTGATTCGAACGAGGTCGAATGTAAGTGACTTGAGCGAGGTCGAATGTTGGTAATTCGGGCGAGGTCGAATGTAAGTGATTCGAGCGAAGTCGAATGTAAGTGATTTGAATAAGGTCGAATGATGGTAATTCGAGCGAGGTCGAATGTAAGTGATTCGAGCGAAGTTGAATGTAAGTGATTCGAATGAGGTCGAATGTAAGTGATTGGAACGAGGTCGAATGTAAGTGATTGGAACGAGGTCGAATGTAAGTGATTCGAACGAGGTCGAATATAAGTGTAGAATGTAGGATGTGGAGCGATTTGGAGTTATGCGAAGAATGCTGCATGTTGTTTTGTTTATTCATTTCATTGGAGAATATTACACACTTTGGTCAATATACACATTTGAGAAGTTCTTCGTCTACCTAGTCCCTTCATTGGTCTGGCTGGAGTAGTCGATAGGCAGAGCGATGAATAACCAGCTTGAACTTCGAGGCGCCCCCTTCATCGCCTCGTTAAAAACCTCATCGGTAAAACCCATCTAGGGATAAAAACCTGAGTAGGGAAAAAGAGTACGACTTAGAGGGTGTATGTTTTCAGAAGTTAAAGTACTTGAGGTGAGCGAACTGTTCCAATTGTTTGGTAACAGTTTCCCTTTCACTGTCTCTAATTGAAATGACCCTTTGATGTTTTATACGTCAATACCACACAAGAGGGAGGTTATTTGTGTGGTGTCCAATTTTCGAGTGTTGTCATTATAGAAGAACCAGGTTCTTCTAGGTGTTCCAACTTCTACAGTTTGCGGAATAATAATTACAGAAATAAAAGAACACAACAATTTTACGTGGAAAACACCAGGCTCAAAAGGTGAAAAAAACCATGACCTACTTCCTAGTAAGATTTTCCCAAACTCTTCACTAAGTCAATGAGCCAAACATCATTTACAAAATAAACTCTTTTGTAAACCTAAGGACTAACTCTAATCCCCTTGTGGCAAACTAGCCTCTAGCTAATTGCGACAAGCTTCAAGTTAACTCTAACTTGAATATTGTGTACCTATTACAATTGCTTCTAGATAAAGCTGAAATATACAATTTGTAATTACTTACTACAAACAACTAGACTCAAAAGATAACATATGGAACTGGTTCTTCGAGCTAGTTCAAGTGGCTTTTGAGTCGCACAGGAATTCTTCACATGAACTGCTTGCAAAATTGCTTTGGTAACTTTGCTCTCAATTCTAGTTTCACTTCTATGTTTGTGCGCGCCGTTCAGCAGGAACACTTTGACAATATATAGGATCAGTAGTTGAGACGTTGAAGTAGAATTCTTATGCAACTCTTCCTTGGTGGAAGAGTTTGAGTTGATCTCAACTTCCTATATCCTTCTCTATCTTGATTCTGTCCTTCTTGTATACGAAGTCTGTATCCCTATCAATTTGCAATCTTTTCGCTCAGGAGATAGCCCCTTAATTCAGTGATGATGTTTATCTCCTGTGTGTGAACTCTTTTTGTTCCATTCAGTCTGCATGTCTATGTATTCCATGATAGACCTGGTTCAACTCTGAGAATATTTGTCATTCTTCAAAACCATTCAGTTTCTTGATTCAACACCCTTTGTTAACTGTTGCGGTGATTTTGTACAGTCCGTCCCAGTTGGTTCCTAGCTTGCCCTCTTTTGGGTCTTTGCTTTCCTGCGTTTTAGCCTTGAGCACATAGTCCCCGACTTTGAGTGGTCTGACTTTGTCTTTCTTGTTGTAGTACGGTTCTGCTTGCTGTTTTTGGTGATCATTCTTATGTACGCCATATCTCTTCATTCTTCTATCTCGTCGAGGTCTTGCTTCCTGTTCTCGTTATTGCTTAGTCCGCTTTCATTGGAGTATCTTAGGCTTGGTTCCCCGACGTCGACTGGTATGACTGCATCTGTGTCGTAGAACAGTGAGTATGGAGTTTCTCCTGTGCTTGTCTATGGCGTAGTGCGGTATGCCCATAGCACTTCTGGTAGCAGTTCTGGCCACAGTCCTTTGGCGTCTTCGAGTTTCTTTTTCATGATGTTTAATATAGTTTTGTTGGAGGATTCGGCCTGACCATTTCCGACGAGATGATGTGGCATGGAGAATATTCGCTTGACGTGCCACTTCTCAGAGAATTCAACGATTTTTTTCCCGGTGAACTGTGGCCTGTTTTCACAGCTGATTTCTTTTGGGATGCCGAAGCGGCATATTATGTTCCTCCATATGAATGTGATGATCTCCTATTCACGTATTTGGGCGAAAGCACATGCTTCTACCCATTTGGAAAAGTAGTTAATCAAAACTAAAAGGAAACGCACATTACCTCATCCTGCTGGGAGTGGTCATATGATGTCCATTCCCCATTTGATGAATGGCCAGGGTTACGTGACTTAATGGATGGTGTATCATGGGGGCGTACTTCTGACATTGTTCACACTTTTTGACGAAGCCGCCGGTTTCCTTTTTCATGGTGGGCCAATAATAGCCAGCCCGTACGAGGTATCTGACGAGTGCTTGGTTGCCGGTATGGGCATCGCAATGGCCTTCGAGTACTCGTCTAGTTTGGTTTGACCCTAGGCATTTTGACAAGGGACCGCCAAACGTCCTTTTGTACAAGTCGTTGTCGATGATGTTGTACCTAGCTGCCTGCATTAGGAGCTTTCTAGCTTTTTTTTTGTCTGGTGGGAGTGTTCCCTCCTGCAAGTAAGTGATAATACGGTTGCGCCAGTCCCAGGTTAAGTTTATAGAGTGTACCTCGAGTTGATCTAACGACGAGTGGAGTAGTGTGACGACGCTCCCCTTTCCGTTTATGTTTTTTGTTGCTGCTGCTAACTTGACGAGGTCGTCTGCCTTGGCGTTTTGAGCTCGAGGTATTTGATCAAGTCGACATTCGTCGAATTCCGGCAGTAGTTTGTGGATTTCCGTTTGGTACTTTTGTAGCCTTTGCTCCTTGATCCGGTAAGTCCCTGTGACTTGGTTGACAACGAGTTTCGAGTCGCAATGAAGGACGACCCATCGGGCTCCATATTTGAGGGCTAGTTTTAGTCCTACAATCACAGCCTCGTACTCGGCCTCATTGTTAGTCAAATCGGTCATGTCGGAACCTCAAGTACGAGTCCCAGTCCTGAACCTGACGTGTTAGAAGCGCCATCGGTGTATAAGACCCATAGGTCAGGTAGGTGGGGAGCAATACGAGAAGCTTCCTGCTCGACTTCGGGCATTATCTTGGCGCTGAAGTCGGCTAGTACTTGCGACTTTATAGCCATTCGCGGCTGATATGTGATATCGTGCTCGCTTAGTTCGATGGCCCACTTGTCCAATCTTCGCGATAGTTCGTGATATGTAAAATACTTCAAAGGGGGAAGGTCGTGACGGTCGATATGGGATGGCACTGAAAATAAGATCTAAGCTTTCGTGACGCTATGACCAGTGCCAGAGCCAGCTTCTCGAGGTGGGGATACCTCGTTTCGGCATCGACCACGGTTTTGCTGATATAATAAATTGGAGAATGCGTACCTTTGTTTTCACGGACGAGTATGTTGTTTTAGATGTCAATACCACACAATTATGTAAGTTAATTGTGAAGTACCCAATTTTCCGAGTGCTGTCTAAATGGAAGAACCTTGTTCTTCTTGGTGTTCCAACTACTGCTGTTTACGGAATAATAAAAGCAGTAAAGTAAAAACACAGAGATTTTTACGTGGAAAACACCGGGCTCAAAAGGTGAAAAAACCACGACCTACACCTCAGTAGGATTTTCTCAAACTCTTCACTAAAACTCTGAGCCAAACGGACTTACAAAATAAACTCTTTTGTAATCCTAGGACTAACTCTAATCCTCTTTGTATCAACTAACCTCTAGCTAATTTCTACAGATTTCAAGGTAAGTCTAAATTGAACAATGTGTACCTATTACAATTGCTTCTATGAAAACTTATAAGATACAATATTGAAACACCTACTACAATCAACTAGACTCAATACATATACGATGAAACTGGTTCTTCTACCTGATCTGTAGCTCCAGATTCGCACTCTCCAATTTGGCTCGAACTGCTTGCAAAATTTCTTCACGAATTTTGCTCTCAATTCTTGATAAATTTCTACTTTTGTGCGATCTACATATCATAAGAACGATCTGCAATTTATAGGAGTTAGTAGATAAGGAATTAACTAGAATCCTAATCCAACTCTTCCATGGTGAAAGAGTTCTAGTCAAACTCAACTCCTAAATCCTTCCTTATCTTTGATTCTATTCTTCTTGAATAAGGAGTCCTTCTCTAATTTCGTTTTTGCAGTCTTTTCGATCAGAAGATATCTCAATTTTATCAGAATACATTTATCTCCTGCATGTGCATCTCATGTGCCTTTAACTCTGCTGGTCTATGTCACCTGTGATGGACCTGGTTCATCTCGGAGTTCCTTTGTCAATCTTCAAAACTATTTCCTTTCTTGGGCCAACAAATTCCCCCTTTTTGATGATGACAAACTTTGTGCTTCAGGCCTGTTTCAGCTTAGTCCAACATTGACATATATAAGAGTATTAAGCATTTATCATAAAGAACCAAGTTCATTAGGTTATAAATATCACATGTTCAGAGCACAACCTATCTTCCCCCTTTTGGCATCATCGAAAAGTTGCAAAACAAATTGTGTGAATCCCAGATTTTTAACACTTACTCATGGCCATTTGGGCAACTGCATATGCAATCATGGATTAATCATCAATAATCAACTAAGAATTCAAACTATCAAAAATTAGAGATACTGAGTCAGAGCAAAAAGCATCAGATTTCATTGATAGAGCGAATACGATTCTGCCACAATCCACAAAATAAAACAAAAACAGTTAAAACATGAGCAACAAACAAAAATTCTGAATCTGGGTCACTGAAAGTTCTAGGCAGGCTAGGAAATTAAGGCTTGGAAAAACTGCAGACCTGGTTCATTTAGCCAAGATAGATGGTTCAGCAGACTTAGAAACAGATGAAGACTTCTTTGAGCAAGTCTTGGCTTTCTTGAGCTTAGGGGTCTGAACCTCTACCTCTGCCACTTTTTCACTTTGATGGACCAGGTCCATCTCATCCACTTCAACAGCCTCAATAGGATTAACAACCTTTTCTTTCCCTTTTTCCATTCTTTTCTTCTTACTCTCCTCTAAAGCTCTCTTCAACTCGTCCTCACTTTGCTTTACCTTGAACCTTGTAGTTCTTCCTATTGGAAGAGAATTATTAGAAGTCTCAGAAGGAGCAGTTTTTCTTTTCTTACTTTCTCTCGGTGTTCCAGGCGTTTGAGCTTTAGGAGTTCTTTTCTTCTTTGGATTGTAATTATCGCCTAACATTTTCGGTAGATCCACCAGGGTTTCCTCAGTAGATGAACCAGTTTCATCTGTGTGCTTTCCTAAATTTACTAACCCTTCAGCAGCTTATCTTGATTCACTTCCCCCTGCGTTCTTGCTACTTTCTTCCTCCTTTTCTGGTTCAGCTCCACAAATAGTCATTTTTACAAATTCTTTCCATATTCCCCTCTCTTCACTCCTTACTCCCTCTCTCTTTTTTTCTTTTTCAATTTTATTTTTACCTCTTCTTCTTCTTGTCTCAGGCATTTCCACATCTACCACATACCCAACCAGTATGAACCTATTTTCTAAATTTTCAGCGACCTCAGAAATGACCTCAGAAGAAGGTTATGGTACAAAAGTTACCTGTTCAGAATCGAAAGACCCAGTTTCTTCCCCCTCAGTCGTCGACTTGAAAGAGTCATCGGAAATTCGGGAATGGTTTTGTAAGGGAGGGGATGACTTGAATGAAATTTTAGTTTTGAATATACGGTTAAGGCTTCCCTAGAATCTAGGTATTTTAATTTGGTGAGGATTCTTGTTGAAACGGAACTAGTTCAAAGTCAACTGGAGGCTTTTGAAGATTTTGGGCTTGAGTAAGACTCTGCTCATGATTTAATTATTGGTATTTCAAAGTGTGCAGAGTGTAGAACACATACCTCGCCTTTCAGATGAACCAGCATGATGAACCAGGTTCATCATTTCAGAATCCTCTTGATCAAGCCTCAATTTTCAAAGATAGAAAAAATTTCATTAGTGATCAGTGAGTCATATCAAAATATGGCATAAGAGTATACTTTTTACAGTATGATACTGAGCAATTGTTAATCTGATTATTTGCACAAATTCCTGGTTTTCTAGCCAATTTTTTCATTTTTCCTTCTTCTTTTTCCCTTTTTTTCTTGTATTTACATTCTGAACTGGTTCAATTAAGTGATCTTAATCATCCCTAATAGTAACCTGTTCCTTTCAAAATGCTCTTTACTCAGTGCTTTTGTAAAGATATCTGCATGGTTTAACAACCAACTAGTTACTCCTTGATATTCCTTCATTGCTTTGTTGATGTGGAACAGATTCAGGTACAGGTTCCAACGAAATTTGGGAATTATTTTGTTTTATTCCCCCTGTCATGTTGCCCGGGATGGATGAACCTGTTCCATCACCTGTTCCTTCCTCCAGTGTTGCTTTAGTTTGGACTGAGTTTCTGACCATCCCAATTTCTTCATCATCTTGTTCATTACCAACCCCAATGATTTTAGATTTCTTTCCATTTCCAAAGGAGACATTTCCTCCTTTGAGGTTCTCAAGTGAAAGGAACTAGTCCTTGTTGCCAGTCATGTTTTTTTAGCAGCCACTATCCATGTACCGTATTTGGCTACTACCTTTCACTTGAATCTACAAAAGAAAATCAGAGGTTAGTCTTAGGAACCCAAACTAGTTTGGGTCCTTTTCTATGAGAGAATGGATGAATCAAATTTTTCTTGGCCCAATTTGGTAGCCAGTTTTTCTTTTTGACAAACCTCTCATTTTTTCGACTGGCCTGCTCTTTTGCAGTACACTCATATTTGTAGTGGCCAGTCTTACCACAGTGGGTGCAGATTTTATTTTCAGGAAGAGAGAGATACTTGCTTTTGGGATCCCACTTGGGTAATTGACTCCCAAAACCAAGCCCTCTCCGGTTGCTACTATGATTCTCTTGAAGCCATGTCAGGGCATCAGAAGATTTATTCCATTTACAAGTTCTATCTAATTCATGTTTGACTTTGCCAAGCTCTTCTTTAAGTGATCTTATCTGTTCATCCTTGGCATACATTTTATCTTTTAGTTTTCCCAAATTTTCCTCTAACATGACATGAGAGTGATCAACAACCTTTTTACTGGATCCTAATCTCAGTTTTAAGTTTTCAGATTTTAATTCTAGAATCTCAGTCTCAAGTGGATGAACCTGGTTCAACAGGACAGTGTTTTGTCTTTTCAGATTCACTGACTCTGATTTCTAGGTTTATGCATTTTGCTTTTAGCATTGCACATTCGTTAGAGAGTTGATCGTTCTCTTTGGATGTTTCCTCATAATCATCTATGAAATCAAGTAGCAACTCAGAGAGTTTTTTCCTTAGATAGGAACTTTATTTTGTTTTTAAGATGGGAAATACTTACCTGTGGTTCTTCATCAGATTCTCCAATTGCCATGAACGCCTGATCTTCAGTCTCCCCATCTTTTGATTCCTCATCTGAACTTTCCCCCCAAGTAGCAACCATAGCCTTAATTGTGATTTTCTTGGGTTGGACCAGTTCCTTCTTTCATATCTCTCCTTTTTCCATTATACTTCCCACTGAGGACAATTTTTGATGAGATGATCAGTCTTACCACATTTGTAGCATCCCTCGTCGGTTGCCCTTTCTGGAGCTTTTGCTTTGTTGTAGTTTCCTCCTCTAGAGATGCCCTTCTTCCTCATGAGAAAGTTTCTGAATTCTTTGGTAATCATGGCCAACTCATCTTCCTCCAGATCTGCTCCCTCAGTGATTCTGAATGCAAAACTCCTTTCCTTCTTGGGACCATCCATCTTCATAGTTTGCCTTCTAAGTTCATAGGCAGTGAGATTTCCAATCAGCTCATCCAGTTTAAGAGTTGCAATGTTCTTAGATTCCTGAATGGCTGTAATTTTGCTTTCCCAAGAGACTGGCAAGACCCTTGTCAGAATTTTCTCAACCTTGTCTTCTTCAAGAATGACCCTTCCAAGAGACTTGAGTTCATTGGTCAGTGTAGTGAACCTTGTATACATCTCTTGGATGGTCTCTTCTTCCTTCATGGTGAAATTCTCATATTGAGAATATAGTAGAGTTCCTCTTGACCTCTTCACTTGAGGTGTTCCTTCATGAGCCACTTGCAAAGTGTCCCAAATTTCTTTGAAAGTGGTACAACTTTGAATTCTACTATACTCGTCTGGACCGAGTCCACACACAAGACACTTCTTGGCCTTAGCATTATTCTCCCACTTTCTCAAATCCTCAGCAGTGCAGTCAGCTCTAGTCTTTGGCACATCTACTCCTTCAGCAGTCTTCTTTATGGTGGCTAAAGGACTGTCAGTGACTATGTCCCATAGTTCATAGTCTTCTCCAATTAAGTGATCCTTCATCTTATTCTTCCATCAGGAGTAATACTGGCCATTGAAGAGTGGAGGCCTAATAGTTGATTCTCCTTCCCAGTTCCCAGGTGGTGCACTCATCTTGATCTTTTCCTAAGGTGTTAGCCTCTTCAAGGATAACCCGCTCTAATACCAATTGTTGTTTTAGACGTCAATACCACACAATTATATAAGTTAATTGTGAAGTACCCAATTTTCCGAGTGTTGTCTAACTGGAAGAACCTGGTTCTTCTTGGTGTTCCAACTACTG
>MDKH01186734.1:0-10612 GCA_005239495.1 Nicotiana undulata
GTGTTGTTGTTGTTCCCACCCTTGGGGTTCACCACCGTATCACTCGGTAGTGCACCCTTCGGGTGTGTGTGTAAGGCATGTGAGATTTGGCCCATTTGTACTTCGAGATTCCGGATAGAAGTATTGTGGGAGGACAACTGAGCTTCTGAGTCTGCATTCTTTTCCATCATCTGTTTGAACATGCTCTCTATTCTACCCATGTCGGAGCTTGAAGAACTTTGACCCTGAGATTGATATGGAGGAGGGTTTCTTGGTTGTTGGTACATCGGGGGCCTTTGAAAGCCTGACCCCCGACTACCTTCACCTACCCAATTGTTGTTGTTATTTCTTCCACTCCAACTCTCCTCGTTGTTGTTCCCCCATTGCCTGTCATTATTGTTGTTCACGATCACCACTATTGCCCCAATTTTTAGAATTGTTATTATCCCAGTTTCGTTGCCTTTGATTACCCCAGTTTTGACTATTACCCTAATTTCTCCAACCTTGGTTGTTGCCCTGACTATTACCATGCCCTTGATAATTGTTGGCATACATGACGTCTTCATCTTGGTCATCAAAATCCTCATCTTGGTCATCAAAATCCTCTTCTTGGTCATGACCACTCGGCCCTTGATCACCTTGATCTCCGCGGCTTTGCCTAGCATTCCCCTGGGGTCTCCTTTGCACATTAACTCCTTCCATAGCATTCACTTGCTTCGGCCCTTGCAATTGTTGGAGTTGGGCTTTAGCAAGTTGGTTCATGGTTGTTGTAAGCTCGACAATTGCTTACCCTTGTTCCTGGAGGTCCTTGTGGAGGCTATTTATACTGGTTTCCCCTTGAGGCACATTTGCTCTACTTTGCCATGCCGAAGAAGTGTCGGCCATTTCATCTAGAATGCCACATGCCTCCGCGTAGGTAAGCTTCATAAAATTACCCCCGACCAATTGGTTTACCACACACTGATTCACCGTATTGATTCCCTGGTAGAAGGTCTGTTGTATCATAGCCTCGGTCATGTCATTATTCGGACACTCCTTGACCATGGTCCGATAGCGCTCCTATATTTCATGTAATGGCTCATTTGGCTCTTGTTTGAATGCCAAAATCTCATCACGAAGAGCCGCCATGTGGCTTAGAGAAAAGAAATTGGCAATAAACTTATTTGCAAGCTCGTCTCAAGTAGATATAGAGTGGTTTGGGAGACGCTCCAACCAATCCAATGCCTTTCCTCGAAGTGAAAAGGGGAACAATCGGAGTCTAAGGGCATCCTCCGACACGTTGGTTTGCTTACTCCCCCAACAAGTATCAACAAAGCCCTTGAGGTGCTTGTAGGCATTCTGATGTGCAGCTCCGGTGAAATACCCTCTTTGTTCAAGGAGAGTGAGCATGACATTGGTAATTTAAAATTTCCCCGCCCGAATTCTAGGCGGGACTATGGCACTGGCGTACCCCTCGTTTTGTAGGACCCGAGGGGCAACTCTAGGATGTGGATGTGGAGGAGGGTCTGGGATATCATCTTGGTTGTTGGCCTGTCGGCCCCTTCTTTGAGGAGGAGGTTGATTAATTTCCTCCTCTTGGTCATCAAATACCCCCTCCGCCGGGATCACGTTGCCCAGTGGATCAGCCATATTACCTGAAAAAAGTCAAAAACAGAAGGAAAGAGAAACACACTATGCTTCTAGTCACTAAGATAGTCACACCGTTAGACTCCCCGGCAACGGCGCCAAAAAGTGTTCACGTCCCACCAATACTACTATATAAGAAGGCAGGCACGGGTCGTGTAGATTTTACCCGAGAAGGTTGGGATCGAATCCACAGAGATAGGAGTGAGTGTCTAAGTGAGCTAGAAGGGAAGAATGTTACTAATTACACTTCTAAACATATTGGGTTGAATTATACTAAGATTAGTTCTAAGGATTTTATACTAACTAATAATTGCGATGCTTTTGTTGGTGTTTTCTTATATTGAGAAAGGCACTAGGGTCGTGACTTTTGCCTAGGTGGATGTGCGACGGGTTTCAAGTCCAAGGTCGGGAAATTCGCTAGGGATACCGCTATAGCCAATGCACTCAGGTGCCCACTCTATACCTCTCGGTAGTTTGAGTGGCATTACCCAAATTGACTCTCTAGAGACCAATTAGGTATCAATTAAGCAAGCAAGTAAGGCTTAGGTAGGGTGTTACTCTCTCGAGGTTTAACCCGTTAATTAGGGCTCAAGCAGGGTTTTACCATTTCTGGGTTCAACCCAATTGATTGGGACTACCAATCTATTGATAATGCCCTAATTTCCTATTAGGCTAATTTTCTAGACTCAAGTCCTCTTTCTCAAGAAAGACCCAAGTCATGAAAGGGCTAATTAGTGTTTGCAACCACCAATTATAACAATAACAACACCAAATTAACCTAAATAGCTAACACCCACTAATTTCCCAACCTTAATTTAACAAACCCATTACATACCCACACTAGGGTTGATCCATAACCCTAGTTAATGGGTCTAGCTACTCATAATCAAAATAAAAACCAATGATAGATAAGAAGAAGAACCCATTAATCTATAATTAACAATAAAAATTGAAATTCCAATGTTTAAATAGCAAGAACAAAGCTAAAAATGCAAAACCCTAAGCACAAGAACGAGTTTTAGCTCTAAATATTCCCAGATCTCTTAAAACAAAATTTACAAAATAGTCTATTTATACTCGGCCAAATTTTCGGACAAAATTGCCTCTAAGGATCTACCGCGGACCGCGAAAACACGACCGCGGTCCGCGAAACTTGACTGGGCTTTGAATTGTAGCTTGCTGAATCTGAACCACCGCGGACCGCGAAGATAGGACCGCGGCCGCGGTGGATTTTGCTTTGGGAATGGTTCTTTGAACCTGATCTTCGCGGACCGCGAAAATGCGATCGCGGCGGCGAAGAGGTTTTGCCTTGAAGGCTGGTTCTCATAAGTTGATCTTCACGGACCGCGAAACCATGACCGCGGCCGTGGTGGAACCCTGCCTTGCCTGCAACATCTCTGAAGTCAGCCACCGCGGTCCGCGAAAACTGGATCGCGGCCGCGGTGGCCTTTTGCCTGATAACTTTTTGTTGTCTTCGATCCTTGTGCTTGATTCACTCCTGTTTTGAGCATGTTTTAGACTGAGTGTCCTCATTTTTGGTTCAATCATGCAACAAGCACAACGTGTAAGCTTTCGGGGCTATTTTGTGTATAATTATATCCAAAACTCAGGTATAGAGGAACGGAAAATGAGGCAAAAATCCAAGTTATCAGTAGCTCGATAAAATATCATCCGATCGAGGGTCGTGGAGCAGCTAGGCCTACAAGATCAAATCGTTCCCATAACTCAGGTCTTAAACGGCTTCAATATGGCTAGTGAAACAACCAAATGAGAGATTATCCTACCGGTGAACGTCGCTGGAACCATTCAAGATATCAAGTTCCACGTAATCGAGGGCGATATGAGGTACAATGCCCTACTCGGAAGGCCTTAGATCCAAAACATGAGGGCAGACCCATCGACTCTCCACCAAATGATAAAATTCCCAACGACGGATAGTGTGAAGACAATGTACGGGGAGCATCATGCTGCAAAGGAAATGTTTGCGGTCGTGGAGGTAATACCAATATGGAAATATTGACGCTATCAACCTCGAAAAGGTCGAGAATCAAAGGTAAACAATAAGCCAACTAGCAATCACCACTACCAGCCTCGACCAAATCGAGGAAGCAAGAGATAGAAGATGAAGAGGAGGATGTTTTGACCCCTCGAACTTTTGTCATTACCGAAGATCGCGACGCTACAAAAATCAACAGTCGAAGAGATGGAGCAGGTTATATTGATCGAGCATCTACTCGAGCGAAAGGTATACCTGGGAACAGGGTTAACCTACGAACTCAAGAAAAATCTTATTCAATTTCTTATTGATAACATAGATTGCTTTTATTGGTCCCACGTAGACATGACATGGATCCCACCGGAGATAACAACACGTCGACTAAGCCTGGACCCTAAGTTCAAACCGGTGAAACAAAAGAGAAGACCCATGTCCAAGGTAAAGCACACATTCATACAGGACAAGGTAACTAAACTTCTCAAAATAGGGTCTATTCGGGAGGTAAAATATCCCGAATGGTTAGCCAATGTAGTCGTAGTCCCTAAAAAGGGGATAAACTTAGAATGTGTATAGATTATAAGGATTTAAATAAGGCATGCCCCATAGATTTGTTTCCACTACCTAACATCGATCGCATGATCGACGCCACGGCCGACCACGAGATCCATACTTTTCTCGATGCCTATTCCGGGTACAATCAAATTCAAATGAACCCGGAAGACCAAGAAAAAACTTCATTTATCACCAAGTATGGAACATATTGTTATAATGTAATGCCTTTCGGGCTAATAAAATGTCGGAGCTACCTACCCATGCCTAGTAAATAAAATGTTCGAAGAATTAATAGGTAAGTTAATGGAAGTGTATATTTATGACATGCTAGTTAAGTCTCTGCGCGCAGAGGACCATTTGGCACATTTGCAGGAAACATTCGAGATACTAAGGAAATACAACATAAAGCTCAACCCAGAGAAATGTGCTTTCGGGGTCGGTTCGGGAAAGTTCCTTGGATTGATGGTGTCGAATCGGGGGATCAAGATCAACCCCGATAAAATCAAGGCCATCGAAGACATCATCTTCGTGGATAGTATAAAAGCCGTGCAAAGGCTGACTGGACGGATAGTTGTTTTAGGCTGATTCATCTCAGGATCGTCGGATCGAAGCCACATATTTTTCTCTCTACTAAAAAAGAAGAACGATTTTTTCCTGGACCCCGGAATGCCAACAGGTGTTAGAAGAATTGAAGCGATACCTATCGAGCCCGCCATTGCTTCACACTCCAAAGAAAGATGAAAAACTCTACTTATACTTGGCAGTATCGGTAATCGCGGTAAGTGGTGTCCTGGTTTGAGAAGCGCAAGGTACGCAATTCCCTGTTTATTATGTAAGCCGAACCTTAGAAGAAGCAGAAACTAGATATCTACACTTAGAGAAATTGGCATTTGCACTGATAAGCGCCTCTAGAAAGTTAAAATCATACTTTTAATGTCACCCCATATGTGTATTAACCACTTACCCGCTTCGTAATGTTTTGCACAAGCCCGAACTGTCGGGCCGATTGGACAAATGGGTCGTCGAACTCAGTGGGTACGATATCGAATATCAACCCCGAACGACCATCAAGTCTCAAATTTTAGTGGACTTCGTCGCCGATTTCACGCCAACCCTCGTACCCCAAGTTGAAATAGGAACACTTGTTAAAATCAGGTACATCATCGGGGGTGTGGACCCTCTTTATAGACGAAGCTTCGAATGTGAAGGGTTCGGGGCTACGCATCATTTTGAAGCCTCCCATGGTAACACTATTAGGCAATCTATCAAAACTTCTAAGTTGACTAACAATGAGGTCGAGTACGAGGCCATGATTGCAGGTCTCGAACTAGCTAAAAGCTTGGGAGCGGAAGTCATTGAAGCCAAGTGTGACTCTTTGCTGGTGGTGAACCAAGTAAATAAAACCTTCGAAGTTCGAGAGGATAGAATGCAAATGTATTTGGACAAGTGATAACTAGGGATTTTAGCCTACTATTTGCTCTCTTTTGCTTAGGTTTTGGGTCAAAAATTCGTTAAGGTATTCCCGAAAACTAACTTAAGGTGCTTACTTGCAGGTTTTGGTTAATATGAGCAAAGAAGCCAAAATGAACTCATAAAGGAGTCAAACTTGCACAAGCCCAAAGAATGGAACTGGAGCGTTGTCAGTGCTATTATTACGCGGCCGCGTAAGATCCTCTACTGAGGCGGTTACAAATATGCTTCCGTGAAAATGAAGTTCAAAGAGATGGAATTGGGCTCAAAGTAGAACGTTGATACAAAAGTGCAACTGCGAGTGAAATTGCGCTGAGAGCGGAAGATAAAGAATCAGAGACCTTGCAATCTTGGGCCAAGCAAAGGACGCGGTCCGCGTCTACATTACGCGACCGCGAAGCTACCTGACTCTGAGGTGGTGAAAAGTCCTCTAGGAGTGAGATCAAAGTTTAGAGAGTTTGCAACAAAGCTAAAATGAGGAACGCGGTCCGCGAACATTTTACGTGGTCGCGATAGAAGCAAACGCGGACGCGATCTTATTTATGCGGTCCGCGAAACAAACTCCAGCCCAGATCCAAGTGAAGAAAAACGCGGACCGCGCTAGTTATTTCACGGCCGCGGATGACTAAACGCGGACGCAACCAGTTTTATGCTGTCAGCGGAACCTCTGTAGGGGCATTTTTGTCTAGTAATTTTAGCTGTGTATAAATAGATCTTTTTCACATTTTTAGGTTATCTTTTGTATTAGTGAGCTCGTGAGCAGCCGTACTTTACCACTTAGAGTAATTTTAGAGTAGCTTTAGCTTATAACTTTAGATTTTGTTCTTGTAATCAACTTTTATGGCTTATATTTCATGTTCATCTTTGCTTTCTACCTTATTTATGAGTAGTTAAACCCATTAGCTTGGGTTGTGACCCAACCCTAGTGTAGGTATTTAATGGGTCTTCAATTTTAGGGCTTATTTGTTTATGGGTTAGTGATATTTAGCTTGTTTCGTGCTTTAGCTGTTGAATTGGTGGTTGCAAACACTGATTCATGCCTTTTTTACTAGCGTTGTTCTTGAGAAAGAGGGCCCAAGTCTAGGTAAAATAGGCTAAAACGGAATTAGGGTGAATTCAAGAGATTGATAACCCAAATTAAAGTGTTAAACCTAAAGATAGTAATACCTGACTTGAGTCAATTTCACTTGCACTGTTTGAACACCCAATTAGGCTTGAGAAAGCCAATTCGGGCAAAGTCACTCAAACTACCGAGATGTATAGAGTGAGTAATTAAGTGTGAGGTTATATCACGACCCCAGATACAACAAGCTTGTCCTAAATTCTAGACCCCATTAGATACTCTCCTAGGTGTAAGTCTCTTCCCTAGTGCTTTTTATCAATTGAGAAAACTCCTACAAAAACATTGTACTAAGTTTATTTTCAGAACCAATAGCATTAAACGTAGAATAGAAACAAATCCAAGCATGGTTAGAAGTGCAATTAAAGACAACATGCATAGCTAGATTAGATAGAAACCCAACTCCCGACCAATATTAACTCGTTGTGGATATCGATTCCGACCTTTCAGGTAAAAGCTGCATCGACCACTCCTCGCCATTATATAGTGTTGCAGGGTTGGAGTCGATCAACAAGTTGCAGGTAACTTTGCACCGCTTTAAGGAATGGACCTTACGAAACATACGTCGAGAACAAAATAGTGAAGCCGATGTGCTTACAAATTTGGGGTCATTAGTCGAGGAGGGCGAGACCAGCTCGGGGACTATCGTTCAACTCTCGAGATACGTCATCGAGGAAGGTCACACCGAGATAAACTCTACAAGCTTAACCTGTGATTGGAGGAATAAATATATTGAATACTTGAAAAACAGAAAGCTCCCATCGAACCCCAAAGAGTCAAGGGCCCTACGAACCAAAGCTAATCGATTCATTTTGGCTAAAAATGGAACATTATACACAAGGACATTCGACGGACCATTAGCAGTATGTTTGCGACCAGGGGACACCGATTATGTTCTACGAGGAGTCCATGAAGTCACTTGTGGGAACCACTCCGGCGCCGAATCCCTGATTAACAAAATCATTAGAGAAGGATACTACTAGGATAGCATGGAAAAAGACACTAAGGAGTTTGTTCGAAAATGTGATAAATGCCAAAGGTTTGCTCCGATGATCCACCATCCCGGAGATCAACTTCATTCGGTCCTATCCCCATGGCCATTCATGAAATGGGGGATGGATATCGTCGACCCTCTACCATCGGCCCCAGGTAAAGCTAAGTTCATTTTATTTATGAGTGACTATTTCTCTAAATGGGTTGAAGCCTAGGCATTCGAGTGGGTCATAGAGAAAGAAGTTATAGAATTCATCTGGGATCACATTGTGTGCCGATTTGGAATACCCGCCGAGATAGTGTGCTACAATGGAAAACAATTTATTGGCAGCAACATGTCGAAGTTCTTCGAAGATCATAAAATAAAAAGGATATTATCAACGCCGTATCATCCTAGCGGGAACGGACAGGCCGAATCGACGAACAAGACCATAATTCAGAACCTAAAGAAAAGGTTGAACGACGCTAAGGGGAAATGGAGAGAAATTCTACCGAAGTCAAGTAGGGGGGAAACCTCGTTCTCCTTAGTATATGGCTCCGAAGCCTTGATTCCAGTCGAAGTCAAGGAACCCAGTGCCAGGTTTCGACATACAACATAAGAATAAAATCACGAGGCTATGAATACTAGCCTCAAATTATTGGATGAAAAATGGGAAGTCACACTCGTTCGAATGGCTGCACAAAAGCAACGAATCGAGAGATACTACAATAGGAGAACCAACCTTCGCTACTTTAGAGTGGGGGACTTAGTCCTAAGGAACTCACCATCAACACTCGAGATCCTAATGAATAGAAGCTCGGCCCAAATTGGGACAGACCCTACCAAGTCCTCGACATCGTCGAAAAGGGATCTTATAGCTTGGCACGACAGACGACGAACAATTTCCAAATAATTGGAACATATCACTTCTCAAACGATAGTATTGCTAAGGTATGACTTTCTCCCTTTTTTAATTTATATTAGATACTAACTTAATGTAGGTGTTCTATCAAAGACATCAAGACCTCAGGTTTTAAACACGTGTTGCACTCTTTTTCCCTTAGATCGGTTTTTATCCAAAATGGGTTTTTCCGGCGAGGTTTTTAACGAGGAAAAAATTATATGTGCCTAGGAACAATTCAATAGTATCCAAGGCTTCTTTACAATCAACCTAGAATACTGGGGGGCATCACCCTCGGATGTTATATTTTCGAGGAAAGTACTTTGTGTCAAAGGGTCTCGATAGGGAAACTTTGTAATGGGCCGATGTATACAGCTAAAATTGGGGAGACCAATTTTATGAGTATTATGATATCCTATGGTCGTTCGTATAGCCCAGGGTCGAAGACCGATAGCCTAAGAACCAAAAGGATATGGGTCCGGGATCGACATGAGGAACGACACAAAGATCGAGGTGGATAATTCTGTAATGAAGTACGATTTTGTACCTAGGCGTTGATTAGCCGAATCAATCAAGATCCACAATAAATGCTAATGTAATAAATGAGGATCCTCTCCACTATATAAAGGGGACCTTTTTCACTTTGTAAAATATACAATACATTGAATACAAGACAATCTCTGTTTTAATATCAAACATCCTCTACTCCTCTTTATTAGCTCATTTACTTGCATTTATTGATTTATTTTACTTTTTCTTCATTTATAACTTATCATTGATCATAAAATAATGTATCTCAAGGCCTATTAGCCTGTTATAGCTCCATCGACCATTCGATCTAGGCCTTCGACTTAAGACATTCTGGTTTGCTTTCCTTTAGCTTTTTAATCGCTTTCTCAATGTTCTATCCCACCACATTTAGCTATAACCGTTCAATAACTGGTATTAAGTTAAATCACGTATTTTTAGAACCACATAACTAAATTTAATTGTAATTACCAGTTTCACGGTAAACAATTAATTTGGCGCCCACCGTGGGGCTAAAAATAATAGTGATTGTTTTAGTACTGGTTCGTTGAAAAACGCAAGTTATCTTTCACACTTTTTTCTTGCCCCGAGAACCTTTTACTTTCAGGTCAGATGGCAAGACCAGCGAACACATACGAAGATTGTGGTTCTGAAAGCTTCGAGGAGAATGGCGTAACCATCGTGAATGCTGATTAACCGTTGCGGAATCGCAGCGACTCACCCAAACTGAACCCCGAATCTGGGTGGATCTGCTACCGGCCTGTGACCCTACAGGCCCTGTTCGCCTAAAGGACCTTGGGTTCCGTGTAACCCCGAGGTCGTCGATGGGCAGCGCGGTCGAACCATCTTCGGAGATCGCGATGGTGACTAAAAACCGAGCCAAATATGTGTCTCGCCCCCTCCCTTCCCGAGGCACTCCTTTCGGGGCCCGGTTCTAAAAGGGGTTTATGATATTAGGTTGAGACAACTCGTTCCTTTTGGGAAAGGGGTTTGCATTTTTTAAGAGTCGCCACCTAACGATTTTGAGGTGCGTTAGGGCACCTATCAGAGGTTCATTTATAACTACGTTTGATAACCAAAGATAGGGTAATGGTTTTAAATTATCCTAAGGGGAAGGTGTTAGGCACCCCTCAGGATCCACAAGTGTGGTTCCCAGCCAAACAGCTTTTTGTGAATTTGTACAATTTAGCAAATAAACAAGTAGGGCTCAAATATAGGAGATTGAAGTCTACGTACAAATATTTGAAAACAGTTAAGCTAGATTTTGAAAGGGATCACAATCTAAGCATGTTTATGGAAGTAAAGGGATATCCTAGGTTTATTTACAATATGGATCACATCAATGCAATACCCGGTTTGACACTCCTCAAAGAGGGGCTACACGTGGTATTAACGCATCGGTCATTTGTCACGACCCAAACCAATGGGCCACGATGGGCACCCGGTACCTTACTCAACCGAGCACCA